>JAQIYA010001636.1:0-12086 GCA_034699355.1 Microtritia minima
AAGTTTGAAAAGTGAAAGTTAAGTTAGTTTTCATGATTTTCAAGTTAATTCAGTTTTTCTCTATAACTATGTAATTATATTAGTTTACTGATCATTTTTAATGAGTTTAAATCATTTTTGAACGAGTATTAATTTTTTAAATGAGTTCAGATTTAGGCAAGTTTCGATTTAGGCAATACATTTTTAATGCCCAAATCAGTTGCCTAAACCGAGGACTAACTGTATATATAATTTCGATATACAATTTACAAACTATCCATAAATGATGTAAACTATATAACCCTTAGAAGCTATTCTGATTAGAAATAAATGTCAACAATTGTACTAAAGTTGTAAATTTTTCATGCATAACAGCAACCAATGCTATGCTTGACAACAATTGTCGAGAGATTAGGCTTATATAAAAACCTGATAAATATAAATTGTGATAAATTGTGATTTAATAAGCAATTGTTTATTACAAAAGTATTTAAAATTTCAATCATATTAAAAAATTATTTATAAAAAAAAACTTCAATGAATAAAATAATAATTTATTTTAATTGTTTATTAATATTAACCGCAATACACTATTATGGCCGAGCATTTGGCGCCAAATGTCCAGACGAACAATCTGTTGATTCATATTGCGAATGCAGTAATAGTGATAACTGATCTCTAGTCATAACTGACAATATATTATTGTAAATTACAAATACGATTATAAAATAATAATGTTAGACGAATAAAATATTTGTGGGTCTACTATAAAACATAATTATTAAATTAATATTTAATGCTATAAATACAATAACGCAGATATATTTGGTTACAGTATCTAATATTCTTATTTATGAAACAATTTATAATTGTCTCATTTATATTTAGGCTAAGCTGAAAATTTTGGAAAAATTACAATTCTTAAATATATTTTATACTTCAATTTTAAATCTTTTGCACGACTAAATTACATTTGTCGACATTTAATGAAATCTTTAGGTTAAATATGTTTACTAAAATAGTTACTATTCTGGTAATTATGAATTTTTAGAAAAGATTTAATAATTTCTTTTTAAATATAAGATTTTTAAATTAATTTTAAATTATCAAATTTAAATCAAAATTGTTGTATAATCTTAAATACATGAAAATTGAAAATACAGTTGATTAGTATAAAAATTCATAAATATTTTCTGTTAATTAAACTTTACTATAATATATATGAATAATTTTCAAGAAAGTGTACATAAAGTAAGCAAAATTTTTAACAAAATTTTTTTAAAGTTATTCAATTAAAATTTGCTTTGACTCGGAATTAGAGATGGGCAGTCTGAGACTTTAGAGACTTTGGCGAAAGTCTGAGTCTGAGTCTAAGTCTCATATGTAAAGTCTAAGTCCGAGACTAAGTCTCTCATTCAACTCAAAGTCTAAGTCTCTAAAAAAGTCCAAAGTCTGAGTCTAAGTCTCAAAGTCTGAGACTTTGAGACTTTTTTTGCCCATCTCTACTCGGAATACACTAATAAAGAAATATTTTAGCATTTTTCTACACTCTAAATAAATATACACTTAAAAATTTATACATAAATTTCTTATTAAAAAAATTATTTTTACAATTTAAATTTATATTTTTATTAAATTGATTAATTAGTTATTTTGTAAAATCTATATATAATCAATTCTTAAATATATTTTTACTTTTATTTAAATTACTTTTTACAAGATTTTTAAATCTATTGCAGTATTAGTTTAATTGTTGATATTGATTAAACAGTTACAGTTGGCCCTCGAGTATGGCAATAGATGTGTTGGCAAGTCTTGTAGATGGCAATAGATTTTTGATGTACCAACAAGTTTTGCTATACTTATTATGTTAAAAGTCTTAAAGTTGGCAACTCATTAGATGGCAATCCCTTAGATTTGGCAACAAATTTTACAATCTTTTCCATAGAAAAGTTAATTTAAAGTTAGCAACTATTTATTGAAAACTTGCAAATAACTGTAGGCTCAATAAAGTTATTTTAGGCACGATAACCAATTATATTTTTCAAATTAAAAAATTATTTAAAACTTATGCTAACAAATCGAAAACTTTCTAAACAGTCTTAGATTACTGATTATTTTGTAAAATTATAATAAACATGTATTTTTGTACTTTATTTGTACTTTTAAATCAATTAATAAATTACTCTCGATGTTAGCGAGTTTTAGATTTGGCAACTATTTTTATTGGCAAAATCGAGTTGCCATCTTCGAGGGCAGACTGTACCAGTTTAAAATAATAAGGGTAGAATGCACCAAATATAATAGTGCTCAAAAACATAATTATTAATACTTTTGTATAATGAAAATAATTTACAGTTTATGGTAAAACTAAAATAATACTTAAAGAAACGCTTTTCAATGTCAATAATATTACTCGTAATTTATAAGATTTAGAAATTATTACAAAATTGAACACAAATGTTTAGAATATTATCGCATAAATATTACATTATTAAAACATCAGATAAACATTTTGGTGCTTTAAAATGCATTAAATAAGCTTTATTTTCAGACATTTATAGAATAGATTTTTAAATAACTAATTTAGTAATTATATTAAATTTATATATAAATTAATTATCAAAAAAATTCTTTAATATATATAAGAATATATATTTAAGAAACTTCTCTTGAATTTATTGACTGTTTTCAAACCTAAACAGATTTGTAAATTTGAAGATTTTTATTAAGTCTCTATTTTTAATATTCGATTTTCATTAATATTGTGCGTAAAAACTGTAAAATTATTTACAAATCGTATGATATATTCTAATTAAAATATATAAGCTGATTGTTTATGATGGAAACACGTTTAATCATATAATATTTTTAAATCATAAAATTGTTTTATAATATCTCATTAAATTAATCCAAATATAGTTGAATATAAAAGATGTAATAATTTAATGTTAAATAATTACAATTATAGTCATTATTAAGTTAAGATTAACACTTAAGATTAACAAATCTGATCACGAGATCTGACAATTGTTTACTATAACATCAAATTTATTTTCTCATTTCAATTGTAAAAGTTATTGATTTGAAAAATTTGCGCGCTGTCCTTATCCAATGTTGTAAACATTCAGCATTTGTTTCAGTTTATTCAATAATAATAAATAATTTATTTACAGTTTCTAAATGTGTAAATAATTTTAAATATATAGAGAAGAATTGTTTGCTTAATCTTACGCTCGATTTATTTATTTTCATTAATTATAATAAAATTCTCGCCTATCAATCGATTTTTACTAATAAATTATTTAATTAAAATTTGCGCAATTATCTCATAAAAATAAATAGGATCACAGTAAAAATTAGAGGTTAAAAATATATAAATATTTCTCTCGTATTTTCTTAAATTTTCATAAATTTTTATTAAACAGTTCGAATATCATTCAATTTAATAATAAAGAGTAAATATATTTTAACGATTAAAAAATTACAATAATTAAAATTATTATTATTATTATATCTGCAGTACTTTTTAAATATCGAGTTTCATACTCGGCCTTTGGATTCTTGAATCTCAGACTCGGACTAATATTTTTAAACTTAAATTATTTGCCATAAGATTCAGCGAATTAAGTTTAACAATCAGTAATTCTAATTCTTCTCATTGATGTTTCGTTTTGGATAAATATTTTATTCGATTTAAACTGTAAAATTATTTATTAATAACAAAAATTATTGTAAGTAAAATTTTTAGAAATCCGTAAATTGGTAGTTATGACACGCCGAAAATTTTTGGTTTATAGATATTAAAGAGAAATTACGCATAAACATAATAAGAAAGTTTGGTATAAATGTTGGTTAGTATTCATAAGCTAATGAGCCATAAATTATAATTTTAATGTTTTGTATTAATGAATATCAATCGCAATATAATATAATAAATTAAAGAATATAATTAATACGAAAATCGATCAATTTTGTCAATTACTTATATAAAATATATAAATTGCGTATAAATAGTTTTATTAGCAATTAATAATTTTATAAAATCAATAATCTTTCTAAACGAGATATAAAGAAATTCAATGAAATTAGTTTCAATAAAAGTACCGTTAATTATAATTCGCAATGAATTGTTTTCAAAAGAAAATTTCAATAACAAGTTTGAAATGCGAACATCCTAACCATAATTGAAACAATCAATAAATATTAATGTAAAACAATTAAAATTACAAGAAAAACAATTTAAAGCGATAATCGATATTTATTTTTAATTATATGTAATAAAGTTTAAATTATTATGTTTGCCGCCAAATAAGATCATTAAGTCTGCGGGAAATCATTTCTATGAAATCGGTTTATCTATGTTTTCTCTAAATTCGTTCAATAGGCGACAAATATATAATCCTAAAATTATATTTATAATAACAACTTTACTATTGTTGCAGTGCATTATTGCGTTAATCAGCGATAATAATAATGCGAACCTTTATTTACTAATAGGAAATTTTGGGTTTTTCTTAAAAGCAAAATTTCACATTAATTGTCTAATTTTATTCGGAGCCATATTTATAATAGTGTCGCAAATAATTCACTGCTATTATTATAAGCACAATATAAAACCGATTTATTTAAATCCATTCGCAATGATGTGCGGTTTGGTTTCGCCGAAAAGCATTGGAATTACTGATATTGAATCCATAAATGCTTTATTAAATATCAGTCGACCAGTACTGTACTTAAATGAAGTTCTATTCATAAACATAATCACTGCGATTGGGTTTGCTATCAGTTTTTTTACTCTATTATTTAATTCTCCATTTAATTGGAAGATTTTCGTAATTATATTTTTCTGGAGCACAGTATTTACTTTTGTTGCGCGATATTTCTTATGTATGCTTAACTGGCAAATAGTGTACTTCTATATTAATTGCTATTATTTTAATATAAACTTAGATAATATTATCGATAAATTAAAAGTCAATATAAATCGAATGAATGACAATAATATCAAAATATTGATCAATAACTGCGATCATATATTTGTCGAGATATATCTTTGCGATCGAAATATTTGGTGCAAATTTATATTATGTTTTTATCTATTTTTAACTATATATCCGTGTTTTATTCTTTATCCTTTACTATACTCTAATATGAATTTTATAATAAAATTATCATTCTATTATGTATTTCTATTCTTTATTGTATTGTATTTATGGTTTCTAAGTATTGCGTCTTCAATTTCGTTAAAAACTTTAACATTATATAAATTATTTAACAAATTACTTACTCGTAATCGCAAACGAGAAATAACTTTAGTTTATAAGTTTAAGGTATAAAATAATTTTATAGAAAATAAATATTAAATTAAATAAAATTGCGGCTATAATTTTTGAATTTATTTTAGTTGTTATCCCTAATCGAACGAATTGGTAAAAAGAGAATTGGATTTTATTGCTGGAAATTATTTATAATCAATTATTTTCATAGTTATGAGGTTTGTTTGATTTAAATTTTATATCAAATAATAATAATTATTATTTTATAATAATTTCTCAGTTATTCGCATATATGGTTCTACTGTTTTTGAAAATCGTTGACATCTCTAATGTTTTAAAAGTTAAATAAATTTTATTATAATAAAATCATAGAATAGAATATTTGTAATGCGAGGCAACAATTATTGAAAAATAGATATCAAAAGCATATATGTATTACTATATTATGTTAAATATCTATAATAAAGTATAATCCAATTAAATAAAATTAAATAAAATTCTTTTATTATTGTACTATATTTGTGCTAAATTTATGAGAATTTAAAACGAATTTACTGCTAATATCACAATAGTGTTAAACCAGAAAATAATTTATTTAGTTTAAGATTTCGGACAGTATTTATTCAAAAGTTGTCTTAAATCATCCGTAATAAAAATTAATTACACTATTTTCTTATTTAACAATAGTGTGACAATTATTAATCATTCATTTATTAACAAATATTGTTATTAATAAAACACACGTAGAAATTAGAATATATATTGAATTTTTGTATAAAAAAAGAAATTTTGCTAAATATTTCAATTCAATAGTATATAATTTTTAAGTTGATTTAGATTATTATAAATTGCTAAACACAACATTTAGTTATATAATATAGAAGCTATAATTCAACACTCGCTGAGAGCGTGACGTCTTTGAGTGCGAGTGAGTCTCTTAACTATTGTTTTCACTTTTCAGTGCAGTTTCGCTGACTTTCTCTTGACTGGCCTTTGATCTATATTTTTACTATTATCTCGAAAAAAATTGATTATCTTATGGCAGCTATTGAGTACACTCGAAGTTATTCGCAATATATATAGCGATAACATTATAGTCTAACCTTTAATAATTGTGATCAACAGTTAAAATGTATGCCTTTATAAAGTCATCGCTATTTTTCACTATTGCTTTTATTGCTGTCATTTTGCTTCTAACAAGTCATGCTAATTGTGATAAAAGTTTGAAAGTAATCTGTTATTGGACTAACAATCATAAAGTGGACGCAATTGATCCCAAACTCTGCACTCATATTCACTACTCGTTCTTCGCTCTGAACGAGACCGCTGTCTCTCCGGTCGACAATCATCGCAATCACGTGGATATTTATAAACAATTAATAGCTTTAAAGCAGAATAATAGCGATTTAAAAATTATCGCCTCAATCGGCGGATGGGGTGACGACGCGGACAAGTATTCGAGGGTTTTCGCCAACGATAGCACAAGACATCGGTTTGTGGAAAACACGTATCAATTGATGGTTGACTATGGTTTCGACGGATTCGATCTCGACTATGAATTTCCGGTCTGTTGGCAGGACAACTGTACGGCTGGACCGGACAGCGATAGAGAGGACTTCTCGAAACTGATTCAAGTAAGTCACGAAATATAGAAATATAAGACATTAATTGTAAAGCTATAGTTATAAAATAATTATTAATGAATAATTAATTTTACGCATAGGAACTCAGAGTGAAGTTTGATTCAAACACTTCATTAAACTTATCAGTCTCTGCTGCAGTCAAAGGAGACGAATATATAAGTAGTTTGGCGTATAATTTCACTGAATTAGATAAGTGAGTGTATTTTATTTTTAATATAAAGATATGGTAATAATAATAATTAATAAAAATAATTACAATAATATTGAATTTATTGAATAAAAGGTATTTGGATTACATAAGTGTGATGACATACGACGACTACGGCTATCTCGTCGCCAATAACAGAACCAAACATCATTCGGCATTTAAGTATTCGACAGATAACCTCAACTTCTATCACAGACAAGGAGTGGCAAAGAATAAGTTACTAATCGGTGTGCCATTCTATGGCCGATCGTTTACACTAATCAATGCCAGCCAACACGGAATCGGCGCACAAATAGTTCCGCTGACCATTGAGGGAACGCCGGACAGGGATTATGTTCCCATTTGTAAGGATGTTATGAACGGGAAGTTGACTATGGGTTACGGAGACGAAAATGGTAGCGATCCTTATGCTTATAGCGATAAATATTGGGTTGGATTTGACGATCCGAAACAGGCTTTCAAGTAATTCACATTCTAATCAATAATTAAAGTTAACAAAAAAATAATTATTAATTTGAATATCGGTTTTTACAAACAGTAAAGCAAATTATGTGAAACATTATGGTTTCGGTGGTGTCATCATATGGGAGATCGGTATCGACGACATCGATATGGTGTGCAGTAATATATCGTATCCATTACTGCGGGCCATCAATGAAGGACTCTATGGACTCCATTTCGATTTTAACGATACCGATATTGCATATAATTTGGATTAGGAAATGGTCTTTAAATTGTTGTCTAATGTTTAAAAGTCGAAAAAAATATCAAATACTATTTAAGATATAATAATGAAATTTGATTTACAATAAAACTAACATATATTGAATCAATTTTTGTCTTTATTTTGTGCGTAAACATCATTATCGTAACATTTTCTTACACTTCTGGTTACGATTATTGCGATTATTCTTTCCAATAAAAATTAATTTTAATTAATTAAAAGTTTTATAAACGAATAAATTATAAAATAATTTTATTCTCCATAAAACTTATGGAGAATTAGTAGTAATTAAAGAATTGAAAACTGTAAAAACATATTTTAATGATAAAATATATTTATTATATTTTTAAAAGAATTAGCAGTTTTGATATACAGAGAAATATATTGATTATCACAATAATTGTGTTAAACCAGAAAATTATTTATTTCAGTATATGATTTTTCGCGCTGTATTTATACAACAGTTGTCTTAAAGCAGCTGTTATATCAATCAGTTTCGGTATTTTCTCAAATTAATAAAATTGATTTTAATAAATTCTAATTTGATATTTTCTCTTAAATTCGCCATAATATTAGTGAAAATTAAAAACTAGATAATTGAGTGTTCGAACCATACTTATAATGTCTAAAAAATTATTTTCAATGATTGAATGAATTGCAACATTAAAATAAATGAATGAATGATTAAATAATATTTAATTAGAAATAAAACCTAATAAACTGTAAATTTACCTTCAATAACAAATTTTATTATGAATAAATATTATAGACTTTAGAAATTTGGTGGTCGCCGACCAGGATCTCATATTTTTTTATAAGAATATTCGTGTTAAACCAAAAATGTTTATTTAGTTTATATATGATTTAGGACTGTATTTATGCGAATGTTGTATTAAAGCATCTTTAATAACAATAAATTACTCTATTTTCTTATTTAGCAATAGTGCGACAATTATTAATCACTCAATTAATCACGAAATACTCGATAAATAAAATACAAGAATATATAAATTTGAATTTTATATAGAATTTTATCGCTGTTATCCTTACGGCAAATGCATATGATATAAATTAAGATATGGTCTTAAGATCGTTACACAAATTTTAAAAAACCGAAATTGATTTATGATTAATTATTGAAATTTTGTTTATATTAAATCTAACATATATTGAATGAAATTTTATTTAATACGTCATTATCTTAACATTTACTCACACTTCTGGTTACGATTTTTGCTTTAATAATCTATTCGTTGTAATAAAAATTGAATTTAGTTTATTACAAAATATAAAATTACTTTATTCTCCTCAAAACTTATGGAGAATATATACATACATATTGTATTTACGAGAAATAAAAACTTTATAAGCTGTAAAAATATTTTATAATAACAAACGTTATTACATGTAATTTTATTTATAAATTTAAAGTTTGATTCCATACACACTAAAGATTAGATTTTTAAAAGAACAATAGGGTTAAACTAGAAATATATTTATTCATTCTTTTAAAGAATTATAATATAGAAATTGTTTTCTCTAATATCTTGAAAAATTGATTATATTATGGCGGATAATAATTTGTAAAATGTAATTATTTATTAATACCAAATTAGCGCTTTATTTAAGTGATAAAATAGATAATTGTTACTCGTGTCACGTGATTCGACAAAAGTAAAAATAAATAAAATTAATTTATTTAAAGCGCCGAAATTCAATGAAATTAATTGAATAAAATTTTTATTAGAAATTAAATGCTTATAAACAGTAAAAATATTTTCTAATAACAAAACTTATTATAACTAAATTCTTTTAAAACTTATAAGTATTGGAAATTTTTAAGTACATACATGTGTAAATTAGATAAAATATGTGAATTAAATAAATTTTCTAATGAAATTAATTTATTCTTTTTGGAAATTAAATTTTATACTTTAACTGTAAAAAACAGTAAAAAAAATATTCTCAGAAAAATATGAAAATATTTGCTTTTCTTCTTAAATAGAAATTCATTTTTATAATAATTCCGAATTATTTTTGGTTCAAAATTTCATTCTATAAAATGAATATTTTAGAGATATTATAACTTAAAATTAGGACAAACTATTAAGTTATAAATTTATTACAAATGATTTTGTATAAAAAATCAAAAATTTAATTCCAGGCTTTGCTTTCAGATTTAAAAATATATATGATTTATCGATAATAGAATAATTTTATTTGTAATATTTGTACAAAAATTTGTACAAATATCGAACGTATCTCATGTTAATTTACAAAATTAAAAAATTTTTATATACATTAAACAAAGGTCTGTTAATAAAATACAACAAAATATAAATTAAAATTTTATATAGAATTTTATTTAAAATTTTTTTGCCGAATGTTTCAAATTCAATAGCATATAATTTGAGCCCTGAGCGAGACCGTCGTCTCTGCTGTCGTGTCGATATTTGCAAACAATTAAACCGATATGATGTGCGATATATCGTATCCATTACTGCGGGCCATCAATGATGGACTCTATGGCTAACGTTAGGCCATTCGACAACAGAATATAATCTAAGTTAATATTGCTAACGATTCTCTTACATTCTGATTATGATTTTTGCATTAAGAATTTATTTTTTGTGATAAAACGCATTTAATAATAACAAACTTCATTAACGAAACAAATTATATTTTACAAAAAAGTTTACGAATTATTAAAACTTTATAAACTGTAATAAACATCAAATTATAGAATTTTTTATAACTAAATTTGATGGACCTTAAAAGTTTGGGCGTAAAGCATTGTAAACATGTATTTTAGTTGTTTATCAAAATATTGGTGATAAGCGAACAAAATATTTATTTAGTTTATATCTGATTTCGGGCAGTATTTATTCAAATGTTGTTTTAAAGTAGATGTGATAACAATAAGTTACTCATTTAAACAATAGTTTGACAATCATTAATCATTCATTTATATACCTGTAATCATTAAAATACAGGTAAACACTCAAATACATGTAAACTTGTGATTATGCAAATGGTAAAATAATCGTCAAGTTAATTATGCTTATTCAAAATTAGTTAAACAGATTAGTTAAATTTATAATATATAATTAGAAGGTATAAATGGATCAACGCTTACATTTCTGGTTATGATTATTGCTTTAGTAATTTATTATTTCGAATAAAATTTAATTTTAATTAAATACAAACTTCATTAGCGAACCAATTATAAAATTATTTTACGAAATAATAAATTATTTTATTCGCCATTAAAATTTACGGCGTATATAATAGCTTCGCGTGAAATTTAAATATTATAAACTGTTAAAATATTTTATATTAACAAAACTAATTATAAGTAAATTTTTTGGATATTACTATTTTGGAACGACGGCGACATTAAATTTATTTTTATAAAATCATATATATATTGATTATCACGATAATGGGTGTTAAACCAGAAAACTATTTATTTAGCTTTTTTTAATGATTACGTATTTATTCCAATGTTTACCTTAATAGCAGCTGTAATATCAATCAGTCACTCAACCAATTCTGCGCCAATTATTATTAATCACTCAATCATTAATGAATAAATATAATCAATATAATACACGTACTCATGTATATAATACCTATGAAAAAAATTTAGAAACTTAACCGTATATTGAATTTACCTGTTTATAGTCTGCTAATAAAGAAGCAATAAATAGATTAGCACTCGTTGAGAGCGTGACGGCTATAATTGTGTTTGTGTTTCCCTTATCTCTTATTTTCACTTTTGAGTGCAGTTTCTCTGATACGAGACTAAACAACAACTTTCTCTCTTGACTGACATTTAGATGTAGTTTTTCGCTATTGTATTGAAAAAATTGATTACATTATGGCAGCTAATGATTTGACACCCAGTTATTTGCAATTCATAGAGAGCTCGTCGAAATTTGTTTTAACTAATTTCGAACAAATTAAAAGCAGTCACTCTCCCAGTGGTCTCGTGTCCGACTTTCAGCAGTGTTGGAGACGCGCCTCTAATATTGATATTTTCGCTACCATTTCGTTAGCAATCATTTGGACGATAGCCAGAAATTTATTAGCAAAATACGTGTTTAAGGTATTATACTTTTTCTATTGTATTAAAGTGTTTAAAAAAAATTCCCAAAAATCTTAAAACTCTAGCCTTTCTCTCGTTTGTGCGGTTTGAGCGAGAAAGATGTCGGCAAAATGCCGGAGAGTTTGTGGAAGTTTGCGTTTTACTC
>JAQIYA010001637.1:0-12081 GCA_034699355.1 Microtritia minima
CTCTCAATGTTAGCAAGTTTTAGAGTTGGCAACTATTTTAGTTGGAAAAATCGAGTTGCCATCTTCGAGGGCAGACTGTATCAAATTCCAAGTATAAAACGCATATAAAATTTTTATATCATTGTAATAATTCAAGTTAATTCTTAAAACACATTATAAAATATTTATTTGTAATACAATTTAATTCTCTCCGTGAGACTACGAGAGACTACGAGAGACTCCAAGGCTCTATAGTTTGAGAGTCTGAGTCCAAGTCTTAGTTAAATCTTTCTTCTGAAACTTTAAGTTCATATTGATATTTTGACATTTGTATTCCCTTAGTATCAATAGTAAATCCATTCTGAAATGTCAAAAATTATAGAAACTTCTAATTTTCTACCCTTCATCTTATACACGAGTTCGTCTTGTATATTGAAACATTTTTTGGGGATACTATAGTTATGCCTCGTATTGTTGTCAATGCACGGGATTTAATAATACTTATATGTGGGCACCACTACTGTGGCGCCACAAACTTAAATTAAAGAAATCATGCGTCCATTAACTATAGAACACCAATTTTATACTTTTAATACGATTTTCTATGCTTCGGTTTATACACCGAACCGTCTTATCTAAAAGAACTTAAGGTAATTTATTATCTAATTTTAATGTTTTATTCATTTTGAATGTGTTCTATTGTGACTTATTTAAATTCTAACTTAACTTATGTTAACTATGCTTCACATTGAAAATGTTTAATAAATAGTTTTGACCTTTTTTTGTAAATTAAAGATTTCGATTTCAATATTAAAATATAAACTCTATTAAACTTTAAAAACATCAATGATATATAATATGATAAAAATATTAATTTTATCATATTTATTAGAATAAATATTTTTTATTTCTCTTTAATATAGAAATATTGTTTATTTAAATTCTTTTCCACTTGCAATAAGAAATTCAGAAGTAAAATAAACAAATGCAAGTTATGAAGGAAGGAAAGACTCACAAATGCTTAACCTTTTTGTTGCTTAGAGTATCAAATATGACCAAAAAATAAATATAGTAAAATTTTAAGCTGAGGATAATATTTCTTAGTATTACATCTTAAACTTTTAACTTCAAATGAGTTTTATTGACAAATTTTTATATAGTTAGTAAATTATTTATAAATTTAAAAAAATCATTTTAGTGGTATAGAAAAATGGGTATAACATATAGATAAATATATATTTAAGAGCTAAACTACATATATAATTATTCTGTTTGTATCTGGTTGTGAGTCGGATCATATATAAAAACACCTCTTTATTAAAATTCGAATATTATTTTGGTTTTGATTATGTTTTAATAAAAAGTTCAGTAAAAATTTACTGAAATTAATTTAAATTAAAATACATGATCCACTCTATTATAATTAATAAATAATACAATTAATGTTAGTATTAAGTATTATTAAGTAATATCAGGTAAAACACTTTTATATCAATAAAAAATATTAATAATATTCAATTTCGATTATGATAACTAAAGTTTGCATAAAGAGTTTCAATCTTCTCAAAGTAAACATTTGTCAAACTTTTAATTTCGAATAACTTTATACTTATAGAGCGATGTTAGTGCTCTTGACTTGATATCTGCATGAGTAACAGTAACAGTAACAGTAACTGCTCTTAACTGTTCATGTGCAGCATGAACAGCATGAACTAACGTTAAATGTTTTTGTTAACAACATATCTCGCATATAAATCAATATAACTTATTCACTAAATTTGTTAAATTCCTTGGCTTATGTTACCAAATATAAGTGAATGAATTAAAATCATTTATAATTTAAGGTAAAAGTTATCTGATTCTGGTAAGTCATCCTTTAATATTTCATTATTAATATTTAATGTCTGAAATATCTATTTAATAATTTCAAAGTGATAAATAAGTAATAGTGTTCTAATTTTATAATTTGTTTTTAATAATATTATATTTTATGAATCAGAGATCTTATCTAAAGAAAAAACTTTCTGAGAAAAAATTGAGTTCGTCTTATACAATGAAAAATTTTATTTATCGCTTATGAAAATGCAAATCAATAATTTTTATATTTTAATCAAATTCATCGAATTCCTCATGAGATTGAATTTTAAAATTTACCAATAATTCAGAAAAATTTCCTTGAATTGAAGTTAGAATATAACTTTTAGATTCATCATAACTTGTGGTCTCAATGTATCATTAAATTGATCCCTAATATTCCTTTTTTAATTTTGTTTTAACTTAATTAATTTTTTATTATGTAAAATTGTGAAAAATAAATGCATATTTAGCACATATTTGAGTCCTTTTTAGTAAATATTATATGTGATATTTTTGAATAATAAATACGTATTTTATCCGCTCTCTAATTATTATGAATCTTTTAATTTATTAACAAAGGCTTTTTAAGAAACAATTGCTTATATTCGAGTATAATTTATATAATCTTATATTAAATATGATCGACTTTGAAATACAAGATTTACAATTTGCCTTAAAGACATAGTTGTCCACATTTTATTTATATGCCTAAATATCTATCATACTTGATATTATACGTGAGAATATCATACTTGAATACTTGAGAATAGAGAATTATTAGCTGAATTAGCTTTCGAAAAAGCTTATCAATTTGAGCCGTCTGTACCACAATAAAAGAAAGGTACCCTCAGTGGGCCAAATTCAGTGCTATTCTAACACATTTTATCAAAGAAGAGATATAAGTTGTATGTAGTTTTAGATTGTTTAGTTTTGTTATATGTAAAGTACTGCTGAAATTTATTATTAGAAAATTATATTGTTTTGTATTGTTTTAAAAATTAAATGTAAAACTATGCAATAAAATACATCGAGCACTAATCCAGTGTGAGCTTTCATAACATATGTAAACTTTTATATTCTAACTTAATTCGAGAAATATCTAAAAATATATAAAAATGTAAAAATCATTTGTATGTTCATTCTTGTTATCCAAATATAGGCATGAAATCGGATCAATATTTTGATATCTGACTTATTCTGAAGCAATGATCGGATCCGATCCGAAACGTTATTGTCTAATAATGTTTTTAAGTGTCTTCAAATGAATATTTTGTTGGACTCTTGTTTTCTTTTTTCTCTCGACGAAGAATTATAATATTTCATTTATATGAGGTAGAAAAGTCTACCTAAAAATCATTTATACAGGGTTTATCTCTTCTATTTGTATAAATTCAAATTAAAATAATTTTAGAACGCGAGCACAGATTTTATTGATTAAAGTACTATTTAAATGTTTACATATTTGAATATTTTTGATTAAAATTTCGTTCTATTATCTTTAAAAATACGAGAATTATTGCAGAAATAGTGGACCCTATTTTATTTATTAGTTTCTCTGCAAAAATCACAAAAATCATTTGTCTGGTGATAAATTTGAATATTTGGACGCTCTCTATGTATCACAATAGTAGAGATAAACACTATAAAAATAATTTACTTTAATGAATTTATTAGAATAATTTTAAGTTAAATGATTTAACATAGATTTCATAAGAGCAAAATTTTCATCTTAAGCTAATTAATAACTCAAGTCAGTATACAGTTTCAATTAAAACTTCGTTTAAATTGAGTTATTACAACAGAATTATAAATAAATATCATCTTTTAATGAATGTCTTTAAAGCAATTTAATTTATTTGCATTTAATGAAGTTTTAAGTAAAGCTTTACTTAATCTAATATACTTTCATATATAATATAACCATTAAAAGTATTATTATTTTTGAACAAACTTTTACATAATTAGAGACAGAGGCACTACTTTTAACTTATCTCACCGACAGACCGACAAACAGAAGGACAGACATCAACACACATCAATAAGTTTACTTTAAAAACACAAAATCGGCTAAAAATTGTTGTTTAATTTTAAGAAAAGGTAATGTAAATTTTAAAATAAATCTTGAGAAACAATTCATTTATGTTATTATTTGATAGTTCTTATTTAATTTTAATTCGCTTAAAATTTTTTTAAAAAACTAATTATGATTTTATCAATAGTGAAAAAAATCTATTACTTTATCACAATTCAATTTAAGACATTTGAGCCTAAAACTCAATGACCACTATGTGTGACTTAATGTGTCAAAATCATGCCTTAAATTTTATGAGCTTAATATTTTAAACAATCGTTTTTAGTTTTATAATTTGTCCTTAAAAAGTATTGTGATTAAAATTTTTCCATAAAATCTAATTTAAAAATGAGTCGCTATTAAAGTTTTGAGTCGAAATATGATATGTAAGATATTTTTAAAATTTTGCAGTATTTGACATCAACTTGAATACGCTTATTAATTGTTCGTCAACATTCTTCTTCGGAGTCAACAAACCTTCCCTTCGGATCTCCTTTCTCCGCGGTTTTTTGCACATTTGGAAGGAAGAAGTCACTAGAGATCAGGTATTAACTATAAAGTGAGTGATCAATAAATTTTATTTTTAAATCCGCAATAAAACTATTGGCAAGTTGTGATTCAGATCAAAATGACGTATTCTAGGATTAGGTCTTGAGTTTATAAGTGATTAAAATTTATTTTTGCAGATTTATAGAGTATTTCGATTAGTTATTACTGTTTTAACTCGGAATGCATAAATTAAGTTAATGAACTGATGTTTTTATTAAAATATTTTATTTTCATCACATAAAAGGGTTGAATGTTCATAATTTTCTCAATTATATAAGTTTTTTAGGTATTGCTGTTAAAATACTCGTTTGAGAATTTTAAGGGTTAATCTAATAATAAATTTTGTCGGAATTGCATTATAAATTAAATTTTTCGTAATGCCATTAGAATTACTAATTTTATTAATAATTAATATTTTGTTTTCATACTTTTTCATACTAGTGTTTTTTGAAACACTAGTAGTATAGTATTGTTAAACAGTTACAGTTCAATAATACTTTAAAATTTTTATTTAAAAAAAACCATAACAATACATATTTTCATAACTAAAAAACTTAAAGCCCATAACACTAAAGTTATAATAAACCCAAATTATAATACAAGCGGAGCGAGTGTTTGAATAAAATAAATTCCCATACATTATATTTGCCTTATTTGGCAATATTATTAAATTTATATTTTATGATACAGTATTGCTAAATCAAATCAAATCAAATAATAAATATTTAACAAAATAAGAAAATTATATGATTAAAAGAATATAACGAATGATTCGCACATTTAGGCTTATTTGAAAAACATTTAGGACTTGAACTTTGTAAGCATTTAGTATTATAAGTAATTATTTTTAATTTTAGTAACATATTATTCAAAAGATTAATCCATCTTAAAGAACAAAGTCTACAACTTCTCATTAAAGCTTTGATATTAATTTTAATTTGAAAGCAAGTAATCCTCTATTAACAACAATCATTATGCTCTATCCGTAATGATATCATTCATGAATCTAAGACGATGTAAATTTATCGTTAATTATTCAAAGCTATAATGAATAAATTAGAATTACTATTATGTTTATGAGTTAAATGAACATGTATTATATATAGAATGCTAAGCTCATAAAATTATAATTTTATTTTACCTGTTAAAAGAAAGAAGATTCGTATAAACTGTACTGTTATTACAAAAAGAAAGTACAGCTAAAACCATATATTTTTCATTTGTATAAACTTAACAATTAAAACAATTAATATAAATTAATTGAATAAAATACAATTTAGAATAAATTTAAAATCTAATTAATAAATTAAATAACTTAACTTAACTCGTGAATTATCCAATATTAGGTTGAATTCTATTTAGAGATCGGAAAATTCGGGTAAAAAATTTCAAATTCGGGTCATCATTGGGGTTATAAAATTACATAAAATTAACATAAAATATATATTATAGTATTAGAGTATTAAAATTTGAGTGAACAAAAGTAACACTATGTTAAATTTTAAATTCATTTCAATTTTTATTAAAGTTTATTCAAATTTAATTTCAAATGATTCCAATTAAAGAGAGTTACAGAGTATATTTTCAGTGTTTCAGTTTACATAATATTATTTGGTTTAAAAAGTTTATCAAATTAGAGCTCAACATAGAACAATAGGACGAATTAAGTTTGCAATTTTAATACAAAATTATTATTATTAGCAAAAATTTTTGAATATCAGGTTTTTTTGATGGAATAATTTAATTTTTCAAGTAGAGATCCTTCAAGTAATTTTTGTTTTCATTAATTATTGTAAACTTTCATTTGATTTAATTTTACTTTTATTAAAAATTTTGGAAGAAATTTATGTAAATCTAATATATTGACCCAATATATAGACATTTTAAACTTTCACACTTAAACTTATACACGCGATTCCGGCTTATCAATTGTAATGTTTTTATTTAACATTTAGTGTGATTTTCTAAATCACACTAAGCATAGGGTCGGCTTATTTATATGAACTCAGGGTAATTAGAAATTAAACAAGATTGAGCACTATTATGAGCTTATTTTATTAGTGTGTTACTTACTAACTTAAGCGCTCACTACGTTCGCGCTTCATTGTTGTAATTTATCTCAACAATACTTATAATTTATTTTTACAAGTTTCCCTTTGTTAATAAAGAGTATAAGGCATAGTAGTCTCTAAAGTCCATCTTTGCCAAGTTAGAACACTATTTAAACAACTTTCCCTTTGTTAATAAAGAGATTTGAACAACTATAAACCCTATGTAAAAGTCACAAAATTTGGATCACTTATGGTCCCTTCTCTTCATCGGGGAGGGGGGGGGAGGAGACAGACGGACGGACAGACAGACAGACGGACATATCAAATCCATAGCTTGCTTTTGTCAAACACAAAATAAGCTAAAAATTTTGTTCAAACGATATTTAGACATTTCCGAAAGTAGTAAAGGCTTGTTTAAGAAAGGCTTCAGATTATGGTCTAGAATTTACAGTGTTTTAATAGTCTAACATGAGTTATGTGTAATAACACAGTCAAATCCTGACATTGAGAACCAATTTATGTTTCATAAAGCGTTCGTATGCTAAGCGTGTCTCTAATTTTGCGCGTTTAATGAAATGTAAATTACATCAAATCATTATTAATATCATATTTCTTATATTAATCATGCTATAAACTACAATAAATATGGAAAATTATGACTTTTTTGAGTGTTAATGATAAAACAAGCACTATTACAGCATTGTATTCATCATTATCCAACATTTTCCATGAAAAATGCCAAAGTTATAATACTAGCTTTAATTACACTCTAGGTATCAATGATTAATTAATATGAAAGCTCTGTAAAATATTCGAATGGTTTGTTAAATTACTGATTTGAATTACTAAATACTAACTATACTTTATTAATTTTGAACAGATATTAACGAATTGACAGCACAATGAAAGTATTTATATTGTTAATTACGATATTGTTTGCGCTTCAAATAAATGGAAGGAATCTGAATTTAATAGAAACAACACATACCGATGAGGAAAATATTGACCAAAAAACGTTTGAAGACAAACAAACAACACAGAAAAAAGAGAGAGCAAATGTTTGCCAATATATTTTAAAATTAAGTCAACCTTACAAAGAAAATCTCAGAAATCAGGACAAATTTAAGAGAAAATTTCATGAAGTCGACTCTAAAGGATTCGATTCGAATGTATTCGATGAAGGGTTTGGTGACTTTTCAACGATGAAAAAAAAGAATATTTATTTTTAATTATTTTGATTGTCTTAAAAGATCTAATTTGATATGGAATTATTCCGATAAAAACAAGTCGTTTGCACTCATGTAAAAACAATAATAAAATTAATACTCATGTTTTACGAAACATTTAAGTAAAATGTTATTTCGCACATAATTGTTTGAAATTACAATCGCAAATTGAAATAATATTATCGTAATATAATTAAAAAATCCAAGTTGTGAAAATGTTTAAGATTAGACATTAATATTTAATCATAATAATAATTAGTCATTGAGACCATTTCTAAAGAATGACATAAAAAGAGCAATTATACACTTTCTCATATTCAATGCATTATTTTTCAAATTTAGTCGAACGTAATTTTAGCAAATATTATAAATCCAGTAAAGTATAAATAAATATATAAAGAAGTTTATTCTAACTTAATTGATTATAAAATGAATAATAAACTTATAGAAACAGAACTCTAATCATCTTAATTACTTATAAACCTTGCTTTGAAATCCAATATCAATATTAAAATAAATACAACAAAGTCCCACAAAATAAAGAATAGAATAGTAATAATTGTTATTTAGTTTCAACTTCGGTGGCCTCGTCTTCATCATCTTCTTCTTCGGCCTCTTCCAACCAAGTTAACCATTGATTAACCTTTTAAATCATAAATAAAATAAATTTAATTGTTCATAAATTAATTTCGAATGAAATATAACAGACTTGAAACAAAGCTTTTCCTTTTCCTGGAAATTCATCATTTATATCTTCCCTCCATTTGATGAAAACTTCTTCTTCAATTATTTCCAGATCATAAAGCATTACAAACCAACGCAATAACATTCCTAAAATGAATAAATAAAATAAACAAAATGCGCAAAAAATGAATAAATATACACATCAAATACCTTTAGGAAAACTTAAGCCAAAACAATAACTTTGTAGAGAATATAAGAGCATGAGCTGAAGTAGTGATTTTTCGTGAAGAAAAGCTTTCAAAACTTGCTGAAACTTAGACAATATTTCTTTTTCATGATCCGAAATATTTGTCCCATTAGTTTGAGTTTGCTGTTGATTCTCATTTTCATTTATAGATTGTTTCGAAACTTCAGTTGTTATGTATTTGAGAAGACAAGTAAACAACACTTGAATGAACTCCACACTATTTTGCAAATTAATTTCAACATTTTCTTTGAGCCATCGATAGAGAGAAGTTGGAGTGCAGTCACCCTGAGTTAACTGCTTCCACAAATCTGATTCAATTCGTAACATTGGGTATAGAAAACTCAATGCTCTGTCCTCAAGAATATCAGCCAATCTTTCTTTATTGCGATCATTTTCCGGTAACATAGAAATCAAGTTTATTTTGCTATCAGAAAATTTTTCGAATAACCATTTTTGTCCTTTAGTTTTATGCAAATGTTGTAAGCATAATAAAAATAACGGATAGTGTTGCCCGCCTTCTAGAGGTTCACTCAATTCTTTAATAGATATCAATTCATCAGATATAGCAGTCGACATAAAGGCCGCCACATGAGACTTGACTCGAGGAATATCGGTTTCCATCTCATCGATAAGATTTATTAAATCGTTAAAAGCCTATTCAATCAAATAAATATCATATAATCAAAAGTGCATCAAAATTAAATAGATTACATTCAGAATAAGTCTTACGTTCATAAATATATTGCCAGATATAACATCTTCAGCTTTTAAACAAGTAAGCAATTTGCTTACGGATTCCCTTTCAGTTTCAAACTTATTGAGAGATTTTGTCATTAAAGTGACCAAAACATCGCATTGGAAACTAAAATTTAAAAAAATATATTATAATACATTTTAATACATGTAAAATTTAGTGCGATTTTTTTAAAGCATTTGTAAGAATGAGCTTATTATTCATGTAAATAATTAGGCACTTTGAATAATACTAATATAGGTATTGCTTAAAAATAGTATAGTAAGCAAATGGTTTTCGAAACAAATTTGACTAATATTTTTATATATATTTATAATTATATTTAATTATACATTTGCAAAGTTCATTCGATCATTTTTATATTTTTTAATTATTTCAGTTATTTCAAATTAATTACGATATCAATATTATCATTTTAAATTAAATAATTTTTAAATAAATATTCATTCTATTATTCATTATAATATTTCGGAATCAAAATATAATAAATATAATTTCAAAAATTTCTATGTAGAAATAATCTTAATCTTAACCGTTTTGAATAAACAAAAGTTAAATTAATTGAGTACGGATTGAGGATGCAAAATACAATATTAGTGTATTTACTTTTTGGGTATTTTCATTTCCTTAAACTTCAATATCACTTCGTCAATATTTTGATTTTCAGATAACAACTCGTTGAGGGCGTCTTCGGTTATCTTGAGTATTGTATCTTTATTACTGTG
The DNA here is from genome assembly GCA_034699355.1 of Microtritia minima. Lineage (NCBI taxonomy): Eukaryota > Metazoa > Arthropoda > Arachnida > Sarcoptiformes > Euphthiracaridae > Microtritia > Microtritia minima. Next base: position 10,144 of record JAQIYA010001637.1, read on the forward strand.
ATTGACTGTATTTTTAGTATTATTGGTGACGTCAGCATTCGATACGATTTTGTTCACTTTATTTGATTTAATTAAAAGTGACGGTTCGAATGCTTTTAAGTTCGAAATTTCGAAAGTATTGTTCACACTTATTGAGCCCTGATTTGAAATCGATTTCTTCAAAGGGATATTCGGTTTTAAAACCATCGAATTCTGTGCCGGTCTTAAAGAAATGCCTGCACTGTCCATATTGTGGTGATGGTTAGCCAATGACGCTAAAGGATTGGTTGGGGCTCCCAATGACGGCTGTGATACAGGCATAGTTTGTCCAACACTAGCCGTTTGTTGCTGTTGTTGATGCTGTTGGTGTTGCATTTGCTTTTGTTGCAACTTTAGAAATCTTGGCGGCAGTTCGCGACCATTAGCAGCAGAATTGGATGGTTGTGTGGCAGCGCTCGTCTGCACCACCGGCTGCTGCTGTCGAGTTGATTCTCTTTTAGCAGTAAATTGAAAATTACCGCCACTGTTGTGATGGACAGAATTGTTTTGCTGAGTTGGCGGCACTGCCGAGTGCGCCATCGATATGTTAGTCATAATACGTCGCTGCGAAAAGGCATTGCAATCATTTATAGCACCCGGTCCTGTGCCCAAAGGATAAGCACTTCCACCAAATGAAAAAGGAGAAAATACATCGTCTACGCGTTGGCCGTGTTTAAGAGGAGCGCCGCTTCGAAGGGGACCGAACGTGTACTGATGAGGAGGCAAATATATACCGTAATCCTTCGCTGCCTCCTCTCGAATCTGAAGAATGGTTTTCGGCCCGTGTTCGCGCTGCACTCTTCGCGGTAACCACTATTCCATACAATTAGTAAAGCATTATTTCGTAATTTATATACAAAATTAATGTCTATGTTTTCGGCAAGAAAGTGTGTTAATACTAATGGTTTGCTCGTTAGTAATATTAAATAAAAATTGATAAAATCAATAGTACAACAAATAACAAAAAAAAGGATGCTTAATAGTAAACAGTGTTAATACAAATGAATTGTGAAAAGTGTAGTGTAATTAAGATGGCATTAAAATGGGAGATGAAGTAGAGGTGACTTACTTTGTTGCGTCTGAGTTCGAGAACGTCCTGCAACATAAAGCGAATCCTAGAGTTAAGTTCAGAGCTGTAGGCATAGTATTCCATTCGCTCAAAATATTGATCCATCAAAGACTTGGCCTTCTCGGTGTCGAGAAGGCGTCCCACCGTTTTCATTATCTGACAGAGGCATTCCAGGTCTTCCGCCTTCTCTTGAACAGACTGGTCTCTCTTCTTCTTCGACAAGAGCTGACGTATGCATAAGTGTAATATGGATTCTTGCAGTAAGTTTTGTTTACCCAATTCGCAGATGAACTTAATATTGCCGAGCATTTTGTGTTTGGCGACAGAGCGCTGTTCCTGTTCGGCGGGCGAGAGCGGGCCATCGCTGGCGTCGAAGGCCTCGCTAGCCTTGCGTCGGTTGTCGAACTCGTCCTGACACTTGGCCAACAACAGGCCGCAGAACGTGCCGCTCAGACCTGAGCCCACACTCTCTCCGCTCTCGAAGTTTGGCGCACTCTCACTGATTATTCGACATAATTGCGCGTACATAGAACTATACTTCGGCTCTTCCAAGGCTTTGTCGAATATGAGCAAAATCACACCCTTTAGGATAGCGGGAGAGTCGAGTCCGACTCCGAGCAGTTCTTTACTGAGTTTCGGAAATTTTTCGGGTGTGATCTTGTTTAGGATACTAAAGACAGGAATGCGTTAGCAATGGTGGCAATGGTGGCACACAACACAATGAGTGTTGCGATGAGTGCATACCCTCTGACTTTCCTGAAGATGACATTTTGCTTTTCTTCGCGGGTGTGAGCATCTCGTCTAATACTGCTGGGAGGGACCCATCGGCGAGCGTGACAGGAGTGTCCAAC
>JAQIYA010001638.1:0-12075 GCA_034699355.1 Microtritia minima
CTCTCTCTTTCTCTATCTCTCTCTCTCTCTCTCCACTAATAAAAATAAGATTTACTTTTATAAGATTATGCATTATATTAATTTGACCTCAATTGTGAATTTGATTAAACATTTTTAGTTCAATATTTAAATAGTAATTGACAAGTAAAGTAAATAATAAACTTGAGTTTATTTTTATTTATTGTTTATTAAACTTATCAGATTTTAATTTATAATTTCATTAAAGTCTAATCATTATTACTCTTTAAATAGACAGGAAATCTCCTAAAATTTGATATATAAATATTTAAATACCTTTTAAAATTAATTTTTGGCGAACTAAACTTGATTTAAAACGAATAATTACTAAATATCAATATTTTCAATATAAATGATATACAACATAATTTATTTATTATATTTTACAATAGGATTCATATTTTACTGTTAAGCTATAGATGACAATGAAATGCTAGACAATCTAATAATTCAATATTATGTAAATAATAATATAATTAGGAGGATGTTTAACAAAAGCATATGAAGTAAAATCATGTTTATGTAATCAAATATATAGTAATATTATAAAGTGAGCGATATTCTCAAGTATCAAAGTATTTCACAGTATTTCATATTTCATATTAACGCTTAATTTGATATTTTGATATATTGCTTTGATATATAACTTTCTTTAAATTTCAATATAGTAACATAATTTCAATTGTAAAAATTTCATTTTATTTAAAATTAATTTGAATAAATCATAATTTACTGCTCTTCAAAGTGATACAAATGACAATTAAACACCGTTTTGACATCGCTTTATATTTAATTTAAGTAGTGTTGCAATCGATAAAAATGATTGTAAAAATTTCTTTTAAAAAGTAAGCTATTATTAATTATTATTATGTTTGTACTTTAATTACCCTTTGAAGGCTAATAATATACTGTGTTTTTAAAGCTCCAGACAGCGAATCAGATCCATTAAATTGTCAAATTTATTCAGTTGTAATAATAGTTTAAATTTCTAGACAACGATCGAGGATTGGTATTGCTATTCTGCCGTCTTATGGAAGAGGTTCTGTTGGCCGAGTTTATAGTGTTATTGTTGTTGTTGTTTGGATTGCCATATCTGACCACTTCGATTGAATGGTGATGATGGTGATGGCCGTGACTGTGATTGAGTGGCTGTGTTAAAGTAGTGACGCCGTCAAACTGATCGAGTAGATCGTCGCCGCTCTCTTCATTAAGAGCGCCAAACGGAGAGCAGGTCTGAAAGTCTTCTTTCACTTTTTTCACAGCCCTTCTCTTCTGCATATATAGACGCGCCGAAAGCACTATCAAAAAGCAGACTAACGATCCGCACAGTGAGACTAATAAATACAGAATGAAACGCTCCGTGTTTTCTAAAAGTGCAAATAAATATAAGCGTAAATTTATTGCATTCATTTTGCACAATAACGAGAATTAATTTAGCAATTTTCAAAATCATGACATATTCTCTCATATATGACATAATATAATAGTTAAAAGTGTTTCTAAAGGGCTGACATGTTTGCCTTTTCTGTCAACTAGTGATTCGCATTAAGAGCATAAACATAAATCTAATAAATTATTTAGCACTCGTGTCAACAAATATGTCACTCATTGAGATTGAAATTATGGATACAAACTTTTAATGAAATGAACGGCTGATATCCAATCTGATATGAAACCAATGATCCTTTCGGGCGGAGATATGAGCGTACAGTTAACATCCGGATCGCTATTAATACTATTATTGATGGCAACGTCGTAAGCATTTTGAACATCACTTTTAATATAAGTCTTAGTCGGAGCAACAGCTAAGTTGTGTTTCACAATTTTACGATTAGATACATCAATATGACCAGAAGGGTTGGGCGAGGAAGACATTTCAAGTTCAGGCATATATCGCGGCTCCTCAACGAAGCCGGTATAGTCGTTGGCGTTGTCTTCGACACTTCCCGACACTATATCACTATTACTTTTATCGTTATCGACTCCTAATTCCAATTCCTTGAGAATTTCTTTGGATATACAAGTGTAGACCACTTTAAGTCGCAATCTGGTCGACTTCGTACAACCGGGATCACCAAACGTGCCCACATCTGAGTCGATGGTGCACTTCTTCCTTCCGTGACACGAACTCATTACGATTTCGGTGGCAAAGCTTACTTGACATTCCTCGGTATTGGCATTAGTTAATGACTGCAGTATAGGCTGTTTGTGACTCGCTTGCGGACATTCGGGCACGTGTTCGCGGGTCGAGCCGAATGACGCCGAATAGATGGCAATTCGTAATGACTTTTGACACTTGAGGCGCAATCGATCGCCTTCGCAAACCACTTTGTTATAAAATGTGTCTATCAAAGTGAAAAAGCATATCAAGTATGATAAGTAAAAGTTATCGCATTACGCTTTTATCTTCAATTTAAAAAAAGATAGAAAAAAATGTTTACTTGGCCTGCATTTGAAAGCAACTTCAGCGTACTTTCTAACGCCCGGACACGGATCGATGGCCCCAAACGATTGCGGTGATGTCATAAATTTACAGACTCGCTGCTCGCGGCACGAAAACTCCACCGTTTGCAGTAATGAATACTGAAAAAGTTTAAATTGACATTGTTTACAATGCTGGCCTTTTTGGCTTTTTCTAGCAAAGCGTCTATAAAGAGTACGTCAACCTTTTGATATATATCTGCGATAAAGATAAAAACATCTTCGCTGAAAAAGAATCTTTCGAGTATCTCATAGACGCTACACTACCGCTACCGAACCAATCAAAATAATCGCATATCTCAATAATTAATATATACTGCATTTGCTCTCCAGTTATGAATTAAATACATTTCTTTTAATTAGATAGGCGTTTGTCAAGCAGCACATGACAGCCGTGCATTTTTGTAATTATTGCTAAAATAACACCTTAGTTATCAAAATGTTTAAAGTGTCGTCAATAATTGACGACATTACAGCTATTGTAATATAAATAGCATGGTATGAAGATTTATGGATATAACATGTTAATGTAATAATTATGTTAATCTATATATAGTGATCATAATAACGACAGATGCGATATTCTATTTGCAGCGAAAAGTTTCGCCAATTTCTCGCTCATAATACAGCACACGTACAATAAAACAATGAACAAAATTGATGTCAAACTAAGATTTATTATGACATTTTGAAGAGTACTTTAACTGTAGTTTAAGCTCAATTTAAGTTATTTGAGTTTATGAACTTAACGATTAGATTATGACGATCGGACGCAGCTTAAGCTTGAACTGTCTTAAATAATCTTAAAAATCAGCTTAAAATTATCTTAAAATAAAGCAATTAGAATATAGAATGTATAAAATATGAAATATATAAATATAATAACTACGTCTCTTATATCAGTTAATTAAGTGATATAATAATTATTGAAATTCATAAATTATGAATTGCAAAATTATAAACTTGTTTTTAATGAGAAAATTAGTAAAGTGTTAAAGTCTTGAAATGCAATATAAACTTAATAATATGCGCACTTTAAGAATAACTATTAATACGAATATGCTATTTCTAATATTTAATGCTAACTTTGAACGTAATCTTAAAAGATCACAGTTTGGACGCAGACTTTCATATTACAAAAGCGGCTTAAATAAATTATTTTGAGCTACGCTTATAGAAACTCGAGATTAAATATCATAATTTAGAACCGTTGCTCTGCAATCGTATAAATAAGTCTAAGTTGTAAAGCAATAAAATCTAAAAGTAAAAATATTGTGAACAGACTATAGAGTATATAAATTTTTAGGCGTTATTTTCTCATATTTCAGACTTATTTTTGGTTATTTAGTGTATATTTTTGAATGAGTTATTTATTGGGTAAACTTATAGTTGATAAAAATCGAAGCCGTGATTAATTAGAAGTCTAATTGAAATCAAAATTTCGCGACATTTTCATGACATTGGTTTGACTCAAATTGAGTGCTGGCGTATTAATCTATTCAAACTACATCTCGCAACTCGAAAAAGGAAATACGAGACATCGGAGGCATAGATAATATCACGTCGAGCTGCCAAAGTGAAAAACTTTGGATAACCTCAACCGACAACTTGCGATTCTCGCACAACATAAGCCCAAAAAACAACAAAACCGAGTTCGAGTCGCGCACAGTGTTAGGCTCGTATCACAAGCACACGAGCTTTTGGCGCTCATTTAGGGCTTCATCTCAGCAGAGCGTCATTCTCTTCTGTCAAATTAACATTTTTGCGCTCAACTTCTTAAGCAACTTTAAATAAGCATAAATGCGTGTGTAATAACTTTGAATTAATATTTACGTATTCATTAGCGAATTATTCAAATTCCAGTTCATAACAAATAATTAATACTTGTTATCAAAAATTCTTTCAAATTAAATATTAATTTCTCGTTTTTCTTATGAAATACATTTGTGAATATAAATGAAAATTTGTTATAAAGTAATTTATTATTTGATGCTGCATAGCATTAATATTTATCGTTTCAATATGTTTCGAAGAAAGTTTGCTTCAAAACGATTGTTACAATATTAATACCGCTCGTGAATGACATATACATAATGTAATTTATGCATAAATATTTAAATTATTGAAACTTTCATCTTTATATTCAGCAGAGAATAAAAGACTGCTTACAAAAGCCATATAACAAATAACAAGTAAATGCTATCAAACGGGAAAATTCTACATTAAAATAGAAAATACGCTAATAATATATTCTTACGCGAAGAGATTCAGAAGAGAAACAATCGTTAGTGTCGTTATAATTAAATAATGAATTTTTAGTTGAATTATGAGATGATGAAGATTGATGTGGTAATGGCGAGAGTGTGGGCAAAACAGACGACGATTGGTAATTGGATGGGCAGAGTTGGTCCGATGCCACAGTGCGTCCATATTGAGCTAAGTAAATGCTGATCACTGTGTTTGGCTGACACTCCAGTTTAAGCTCTTCGCCATCGCAGGCGTGAACTTGAAATGTTCGCAACGTTGCCGACAATAGCGCTAGAAATACAATTCAAACAATTTTAATATCTATTTAAATCAAACGCTGAGTATTAGAAAAATGTTTGGCATTCAAAAACTTGATATGCTTTGGCAAAGTTGACTGAAAAGAAATTATTTTTAATATGACTATATAAATGTTTAGAAAGGCTTATATTGTATCATTAAGTTTATTCATATCTACGACTGACGCGCGCGTCGCACGCAATGTTTGCATATGTAAATCAGGATAAGGAATATCATTTTAAAAAGTTTGACACAATATAATTAATTTGAAATTAAATATCTCAAAGTAGTAATAAAATACTTACAATTTAAAAACACATGCATGACTTTGAAAAAGACGTGTGGAAAAGATTTATGCTATCGAACGCTGTGAGCATAAAAAGAAGAATGCTTTTCTTACTTTATTATAGTTTATTTAGTTTTGTTCAACAGTTCTGAACAACATTTTACTTATTGAATACTGCATGAGATGTGCATCGAGTAACATAGAAAAAATGAAATTACTTGTTTCTGTACTAAAATATGATTTATTATACGACAAATTTACATAATGATCTTTGACTTAATAAATAGTACCAGTAATCAAACTAACATTTATGAAACGAAAATGAAAAAACTTTTCAAATATAATAATATATGCGATCATTTTGGTCGTAAAATTTAATTAAAAGCAGAGCAAAATTTATTTTCACAATTATTTTGAGTAAAATATTTTGTAAAAATTTCCCAAATTTTAAAGAAGTATAAAATGTAATTAATTTGAGCAGATTTTACATTTGGGCGCATATGTTTTAGTTTCAAGTTTTAATGATTTGAATGATTAAGTTTAGCATTTCTTGACTCCACTCTTTAATATAAACATGACTTAAATAAATAACAAAAGCTAACACGAAGTAAGATGAAGTCAACCACCGCTTTCAATAGCGAGTTATCTGCTTTTCCGTAATAAATCTGCTTCAAGTAATTTATTGTAATGTACTACTCTGTATAAATATACACCAAATTTGTATATGAAATGCCGCTATGAAATAATAGGTAAAGAATTTTAGGAATATTCAATATCTGAATCAACTATCAAATGGTGCTTCACTTTCTCTTGAATTTCTAACTTAAGGAAATGTAACCAAATATTCCTAAAAATAGATTGATTTAAAACCAATAAATTACTTGAAAAATTTTGCTAAATTTACAGAAATCAACAGAGAGAGCAATGCTCGAGCCTCTCGAAATAAATTGGCCAAAGATAACATCACGTTTAACAAACAATAGAAGATATCGCTGAATAATGAAATGCATTTGTAGTACACAACAATAATTTAAATAATATCTGCAAATATAAGCTTATTAACAAATTTAATATTTCATTAAATTATAAAAAATTAAGTTTTGCGTGAATTCAAGTAAATATTATAATTCGGAATATATTATTAATTATTATTTTATTGAAAATTTTTTAAACAAATTTATGGTAAATAAGTCAAATTCGATAAAACCACATATAATAGCAATATGTTAGCTAAAAATGTTTAATAGATAATGCAATAATGATTTAGTTTAAAACTTGTCATTATAAATAAATTCAATTTTACTTTGAAAAATTATGTTTCACGCAATTTAGTATATCCTTCTTTTGAAAAGCTTTTATTTTATTTTAAGCTGACTAAAATTAAAGTTAAATTCATTTTTTACAAAAAATATCAACCAAACAAAAAATTCTATAATTATAGTAAACATGTATGAATATAAGAATGGATATAAAAATAAATAAAAAATCTATGTATACTCAATTAAATAACAATTATATTTCTTAAGCAATTATTCATTATTTCTTAAATAATTCATAAGCAAAATTATATTTCGTATATAAATAATTGTTCAGATATCCAGTAATTTATAAGACATATTTAGATTTGAATATAATTATTTAATAACTGCTTTATTATAGTCTATTATTAAATAAAATTTATTAATAAAAAATTTCAAGTTTAATTTAAATTTATAGTCAATTATAGATTACATTTAAAACCAAAAATTTTGATGTCAAAGAAGTTAATATTTAAGCAAATCGACTGCAATTCAAAATATATTTTTTATATAAAACATTATATTTAGAGAATTTATAGTATCTTTATCGTCATATATTAAATATATGAACAAATTAAAAAATTTTCGCAAAACTATTTTTATCAATACCGTGAAAATTTCGATTTAGAATATTAGTCTAATTTCGAATAATTTTCAAATTAAACTAAACTAAATATTTGAGATTTATATAAACAGATTTATTTGAGTTTAGTTGGAAATGCATAAAAAACCGTTTCCCAAGAAATTAACCATTAGGTGGTATCCTATTTGAAATGGTATGATAATTGATTCACATCCTACCCAAACTCCTACCGCTCTATTTTAATTATCATTTATAAATAGACAAAAGTGAATGAGTTTTTTTTATCCAAATTTAAATTTTCCATCAAATATATCCTTAAATAATTAAACTTATTTAATGTTTATAAATAAATAGCTTTATTCTTCGTAATATTAATATAATTAAATAATTAAAATAATAATTTTAAAACTGAAAAAATTGATAGTATGTGTCTCTATATATCGAAATAACTTTAATAAAGCTAAACATGAATAACAAGCAAATAAAACTTTGATATACTCGAAGAATGTTTCGAACAAATCGCATAAGTTTTATCTCATATCACCCAAAATGCGACCAACAATGCATATTCAAATTATATTTTTCAATCACAAAAGAGGATATTTTCTCTAAAAAAGGGAGAAAACTAAATGCAAACCTTTGGAGTGAATCGTTTGAATTGAATATGTTTTAAGGATAATGCATATAAGATAGTTTCACTGACAGCGTCTGCTATACAAGAATTAGCTGATATTTTTAGCTCACGGCTCAGCATCTGTGAAACTCATTCTATAGCCATGGCTTAAGACATACTGATTGAAGCTTTGGATACTATGCGGGCAACAGTGACGGAGCCATTGGACACAAGTGACACATACAATAATTAATAAATACTTTTATTGAGTTTATTAACATTATTAATGATCAGATTATAACAAGTTTACTGAGAAAAAGTAAAAAATATTTACGGCTTATAAATAAAGTAAAACAAAATGAAAAAAATATTAAAAACAAAAATTGTTGATTAAATTTGAACTTTAAAAAAATGAAAAACATTATTAAATAAATAATTGTAATGAAAACATCAATTTTGAGAGCTATACGCGTATCGACAATACATGACGCGAGCGCAGAGTTATTTGAAATATTTCACTTCAAACTTACGCCACTTTGAATGGGAAACATCCGTATAAGAAAACCAGATTAGAAAAGTGATATATCGGCAAACATAGCGCATCGTTAACCAAGGTTTGTGTCCATGTCTTGTCCAGGAGAGCACAGACACACAGCAGACACGCACTGATAGCCCGAGTCTGTAGTTAACAATAGTTAACAGTAGTTGACAACACTATATATTCATATTTGGCGAGATTTGTGAACAATTAAATCGATGTCCAGTTCATGAAAGGTATGCAATGAGCGCTACCATCAAAATATAACATTGTTGTGAATTGTTGTGACGATACACGCAAAAAGCTATGTTTGCTTTGGTATGCCGTACCGATCGTGCAAACTATGCAAACCTCTCGCACCTCAGCTTTGCTCAAACTATGCAGACTCGCTATGAGACTCTATCTCTGCCTCTAATGTGCAAAACCGAAATCAATATGTTATGCCATCTGTTATCTATTGCGCCACAAAAATAAAATAATTACATACACTCAAACCAATGCGAATAGTTTTCGGTTAGGAAAACGTTTTGATTTAGAAATATACAATTAACATGAATTCTTATGGTTATTTTATTCAATTTTTTGTTTAAATAAGATTTTTTAAAAATTTTATTATAAATAAATGTAATTAATATTTTATAAATTGTAAAATATTATTCTAAAAATATAAACTGCTTAAAATTACTTAAAAATAAAAGCTATATAATCTATGTTAATATATTGTTTTATAATGTTTACAAAACATTTTTAAAAATTATAATTTTATTTTAAAACATTAATAATTTTAATTAACAAATTATTTTCTTAAAATATCAAAACAAAATTTTTACTTTATGTTATAAATTGCACTGCGAATAGCTCTGTCTTTATCAGCTCAATTTATCAGCTTATTTACCCCATAAACTTAAGTTAAATAATAAGCTAAATAACCTTAATTTACTTGATTAAGATCTCGGTTATTATATAAATTGTTTACCATCATAAAGAAATTGTTAAATAAATTAGGCTAAATATGTATTAAGCTAACATTGTTAGTTGAATCTATATGTTATATATACATATGTATATATGTATATATCTCAGACTTAAATATTTTAAATATAATAAGTAATGTATATATTAATATATTAAAAAGAAAATAATTTTGTTTAAAAAATTAAACATATTTTTTAGTTAAAATTTAATTTCATCAACATTTTTGAATGCTAAAATTATAACCAAAAAATAAAATTGTTTTATCCAAATAAATTTCAAAAGCTAATTAATAATAAAATTTATTCAGACGTTCATGTATGAGTGGTGCAAATCTTTGCTGACAATTAAATAACATTGAAATATAGTATTGACACAATGCAGTAAAATAATTGTCATGGTCACTGATTTTTAACTGCATGTAGTTTTTAAAATAAAATTTTAAGTGATAATTTTTGAATGATAAATCATTGTAGTTTTGACAGCAAATAAAACTTAAATATTCAATTCTTTAGTTAAAATAACTGAGACCAAGCATATGAAATATTTCAAGTCCTTATATTTTACAATATTCTCCATATAAGGTGAAGGGTGTAATTGTGTAAGTGATCGGCAGAATATTAATTTTTTATGAATTCACGAGTCCTCATACAATAGATGAGACTCAAATAATTCAAATAACGTATACGGTTTATACACAATCAATTAAAATTAATTGCGATTAAATCTAAATAAATCACTAAAATAATACTTTACAATTTTAAAAGATTATATAAGCTAATCATAAATTAATTGATTGAATTATTAAATAGTTTTTATAAATATTTTTAGCAATATTAATATTTATTTTTTAGAGCTTATGACAATTTAAATTATTATTTACATAATAAATATTTAATTTTGTAATTTATGGCAATTTAGCATTATTTAAATATCAAAATAAAAATGCTCAGTCTTTTCTCGAGCTCTGCTCATCACTGCCATCACAGTCATTTTATCAGATGCAAACATTTAATTAATAGTGACAATATATTTAACTTTATATACTTTTGTTAAAAAATAAAAATATTAAATAACTTAAGGATTAAACCTTCAACTACTCTGCAATTCTGATTTTATCGATATTTAGAATACTTTGCTTCGTATTAGTTTCATGATATCTCTTTAACTAAACTTTTCTTATTAAAAATGAGAGAACTTTATTTTATTTTATTTTTTTTTGTAAAATATGAATATCTTTATTCATTATTTTTTAAAAAAATAAAAATACAGTATACAATAAATATGTTAACCATATCTTACAGTTTGGCATAAGTGCATAGGCATGCAGTACATGTAGTAAGTTATTAAAAACGAATAAAATATTCATAAATAATAATTGATCGCCAGATTTGAATGTGAATAACCGCAGAGTAACTAAACATTTGAATAGAAACGGCTCACAACACGTCTGGACCATCAATGAATCATTAGGTGTGCCAAAAGCCCAGAATCGCGATGCTATAGCGTATAATTTCTTTCTTGTGAGTCTCTCTCTCCTAAATATTGGGTTGTCATTCATTGTAAAAAGAGATGTTCATAGAGCCCAACCCAACAAATATGATACCGCATAAGCGTATATTAAATTGTGCATCTTTTATTCGTGATGCGAGCTTTACCTAAACATTGGCAAACTGCGAGCCAGAGCTCATTCAAGCAAAAACCTGTATTTCCTGAGCGATAGTGAACAGAAAAACCAGTGCACATCCAAACATATCTTCTTCTAATATAAATAAAACTAAGTCAGAGATATTGATGTAACCTAAAGGAAAATCATTTTCTTTTTCGAGATATTTTATTAAACATTTTAAATTTTGTTTTTTCTTATAAATTTAATTAACTTATTAAAAGTAAAATTTAGAAACTAATAATAACATAATTATATTTTCATACTGATCTTTAGAATATTATATAAAATATATTCAGTTATATTTTTTATTTACGTTTTTTCAGATTAAAAAATATTGTTTTTATCAATAAATTTTTGATGAATTGACAAATTTCTATTCCTAAAGGCATACATACATGTATATTGAAATGTCAATATTGAAATCAGATTCAAACATAATTTTGAAATATAAAATTTTTCGATCAAAAGTCAGCGTTGTGTGAATGATTCAATAGATTATTTGCTTATCTATTTCATGTTTTCTCACACGAAAATATGATTAGAACATAAGTTATATTGATATGTTTATATAACGATAAACTTGAAAACTAGTTTGACAATGAGTAAGAGTGATGGCATGGCATGCCAATTGTTTTTGCCTCAATTAAACGATTCATTTATCCCATCTTTGGGTCGTTTACTTTGAGTGCTATCTTTTAAATAATTAAAATCTTAATAAATTCAAGTTTATTAACATTTTTGATTTTAGAAAGTATATACATTAGCATATTTTCATAATAATGTTTTTTATATAAATTGTATTTTTAAAGCACAAAATTAAAATTTTTGTACAATAAGAAATATTTTAATTTTAAATGCAAAGCTATTGTTTAATTAAGTTTAATTTAATTTAATTAAAATAAATACTGATTAATTTTAGGTTTAAATCGCATACATTTTAAAATTTTCTTAAGTAAAGATTTGGCAAATATCTATATCTAATACCCAAATAGTTAGACTCAGTGATGTTAAGTTTATTGTATATAAAAGAGTATATTTAGAGTTCGCCACAATGAGAAAGTCTAAACAGAGAG
>JAQIYA010001639.1:0-12067 GCA_034699355.1 Microtritia minima
TATTGTAAATATAAAATGTGTAATTAGTGCACATCTTTGTTAGAATATAATGTGTACATATATGCATGTATAACATATATTGTCGAAAGTAAACGAAGTAAGTTAATAGTGTCTTAGAATCATTGTTGACTTAAATTTTAAATAGTATTTTTCATTTTTTTAAATTTGAATAAATGTTTCGAAATATTAATTGTTAACAAGATTTAAAAAGTTAATTTATAAAAGTGATAGAGATTGCGAGAAAGGGAGAGGAAAAGAGAGGGAGAAAAGAGATGGAATTAAGAAAGAAATTTAAAAAACTATGTTTAACTGGCGAAACCATTGGGTAAGGCTTGTGTCAAAATAAGGAAAAAATCATTTTACGAACATTAAGTTAATAAATTATAATAATAATAGTAATAATTATAATAGTCTTAAGGTATTGCTAATCAGTGACAATAATTCTCATAGAAGCTTCTCATTGGTTAAGAAAAGCGATGTCAGTTATTCGGAATTAGATTAATTGAAATTTTTGTGAGAAATCTCATGAAGCAAACTGAAATAATCTACAATAATAATAATCTCTAATGTATTAATAGATTATATAGATTTGTAGAGATTATGATTAGTGTTAATTTATATGAAATTTTATTCACTAATCATAATTATCTCAATTTCTTTCTTTAAATTTTATTTTGAATGTTAAATTTTTAATAAACAGTTGACGTATAATACACAACCAGTACAATACTAATTCTTTGAACACCTATTTCTATTCACTTTCCACTTTTATAAACCATTTTCTACAACCAAATCCATTTACACAGAATAAGTTTATCGTAAAAAATACAAACCCTGTTTTGTGAATCATAAGACAAAAAATAGGTATAATCAAAAATAATCCGAAATTTATATTTGAAATTAGTTATGATTCGGTATTACAGTATATTTCTTTGAAGTTTAAACACATTCAAAAGTTTATAGAGTATAATACAGTGTAATATAGTGTAATATAGAGTATAATATAGTGTAGTTATATTGTTATATTAAATATCAGTATTTATTTGATACATAGAGTGCTTATATGAAATGTTTGATTGTCTAATACAATGAGTTTCAATTGCAGCTTCCAATACCTCGTACTGGCACACCATCTCGTATATCACAACCAGCTATATCCACAACGAGTATAATCCTTGTTCCGACTGCAGCTGTAAGACTAGCTTCACCGCAGTCTTCAATAACAACAGAATGTCAGTCGACTTCTACTACTATGTCAGCGATGGCAACATCGCCTTTAAAGTCTGCCACTTCCAAATATAAAAGAATTCAACCAAAACCTGTAAATATAAGTCGATCAGATTCTGAATCAGCGGTTTCTGTTTGCAACTCAATCGACAGCTGTATCGCCGAAACATTAAACAGTACGTCTAAACGGCGCCACTCTGTCTCTGTTCCGATCCGAGTCGAGTCTGCAATCAAATTGAAAAGTGAAAGTTGTTTCAATGATAAGCAATCACAAGTTAAGCGGCAAATTGAGGAAAGAGAGAGCTCTCTCTCGATATCTACGAAGAAAAGGCACGTCGACTCAAACAATTCTCTTATTTTAATGAACAACAATAACACAAATAGCAGTGGATTTGATGATCAAAATTCTAGTAATAGTTTATCCCCGATATCACAAGAATTGCAGACAATTACAAGTAATGGAGGATCAATGGGTACTTCTGATATCAGAATTCAAGAAATAGAAACGGAGGCCTTTATGGACTATTTTAGTTCGAATTCTATGACAAACAAAGATCAATGGGATGTGTGTAACAACAACGCCAGTAATAATAGTAATAATAAGTCCGCCCAACTCTCGCAATTGAGAAAATTGCTGGAAAAAAATTTGCCTAATGTTATGAATAACAAAGCGATGCAAAAGCACGATACAGTACAACAACGCGAGGGATACAGTGAACTACGAGAAGCCCTTCTGCGCAAAAATCTGAACATTTCTGTTCATACTTTTGACACTTTAAAAACTCCTAACGAAACAAATTTAGATACCAGTCTATCTTTAAATTTATTAAAAGACGGCATTGATTTTTCCAAATGCAGACAAATCGATGGATTAGTTACATCTCCAGTGTTAGATAGCGTTCATTGTATCTCAAGCGCCCCGAAGAGCTCTTTTCCCGGAGTGGACTATTTTACGAATGCAAATGCTTTATTCAACGAGAGCAGCACATTATGTCATAACGTTCAGGTTCAGGTGCCATCAGTGCCTCCAAGTCCTAACGCTAGAAGACGGGCATTCAATTTTCAGCCCATATCTCCAAGAAATACGCCCACAATTCCAGAAAACTCTTCAATCGATATAAGCGTTTATAATAACAATTATAACAACACAATGAATTCTCCGCCTCAGTATAGAATGAATCAGCAAACGATAGGAGTTGGGCCGTCACAGCCGTCGAGTGAGGCCAATAGTCCGTTCGTGTCACCTCGAAGTACTCCCGTACCTCTATCCAGATCTCGCCACAACAGTGGACAAAGTAATTACAGCGCACTCCGTCAAACGCCACTACAAAGTTTCGATTCGGGCGTTTCGTCGATATCGAGTTCGCCATTTATATCTCCACAGTCAACGCCAGTGCCGATTAGTCGCGTTCGTACGGGCACTGGAGGTATGCAACGCAACTTTGCCAGAGCTCGGCACAGCTCAGGCCCAGGAGGTCCATGTAATATGAGTCAAGCAGCTGCCACTTTGCTTTGCCATCGAAGCAACTCATTGTCGCCCATGATTGGCGACAGTTTCTTGCGAGATGGCCCTAATCTGAACCAATCGCTAGTTTTGAATGAACTTCATTCTCAAATTGGTTCGAAGAGTGCAACTCCTGTACTGCCTCTCTCGCCGTCTGCGGTTTTACAACAGTCTGAAGTGATGCCGTTAAGTGCTGATTATGTATTCAACTGCGACAGTGAAGTATTACAGAGCGAATGGCAGCCACCGTCTAAAGTGAAAACTGGCTTAACTTGCAGTTTAGCCAACAGACACCGACACTCATCCAATCCTTACACAAGCCCTTCGAGTGCATCCATTATTCAAAACAGTGTGAACAGTATGGATCAATTTTCTCAAGAGATATTCTCATATATGAAAAATTGCGCGCATGAAAGTTGCGAAACGAATAGCATCAACAAATCGGTAGTAAATCGCTGTCAATCAGTACCCGTGCATCAAATGATTCAATCAAATGCTCCCCAAATTTCTGCTAATACTGTGAAATGCGAGAACAACTTCAATGACGAAAGTTCTTGCATTTCGAAATCATATCCCGCGACACCGATTTGCAATCAAAATTTTCAATTTCCTCCTTCGCCTCCGTCATCGACAAAATTGCAAAGTGTTATCAATGGCGACGATATTATCTCAGGGAATGTGAGCGGACAGGACGTGATGGTGTCCGGCGTGCAGTTGGGAGAAAGCGCTTCGTGGGACACAAATGGGAACAGGTTTGGGAACACACAACAGGCCGACAATGATCTAATTGCGATTAACGTGAATGGTATTAGTTCGTCATCGACGGCCAGACGAAATCTGAACGACTTGTTAGCCGAGCCTCCGGACGACCTGCAAACCACTTTAGAGGACTTAAGGGACTGTGATAATGATTTTTCAAAATTCGCCCAAGAACTTGAAGCTTCGAGTTATGATGACCTGAGCTGAATCCCACACCATTACTAATGCTTTCACTTGAAGTTGCATTCTTCAAAGGGCTCGTGATATCTTAACCTTTGAGATTCAGTGCATTTGCCATACATTACGTACAACTTATAACTTAATTACTCTGCATTAGTGCATTCCTGATGGTCTAGTTTGAAACAAACTTTATCGAAATTACCACTTTAATTGTTTAACTTAATTAACAAAGCTGTATGAGAACGGTATTTGTGCGGTTGTTCTGCCATTTACGACGTTATCTATTTTGTTGAGTTTGATTTTATAAATTATAACCATTTTATGTTTAACTAAATCATCGCGTAATTGAGATAAACTCTTAACTTTTTAAGTTTACTTTTAAATATTCAATTATAACCAATTATTTAAAATTAGAAATCTATTTAATTTTTCTTATTGTAATTATTATTACAAATGTTTTCAATCATGAATGAAAAACTTATTAATATTTTAAAAGATTAATATGATATTATTATAAATTAAATAATCACTGATAATGCTATCATTTTGGTTTATAATCAAATTTAGATTTTTATTAATCCTGCATTGATAAGCAATTTCTAAATTATTATAATGCTATGTAAATTTCATTTTACTAAATAACTGTTTTATTGAATTATATTATTGAAATATATTTAAATATATATCAAAATTTAATTTATAACTCGTAAATATTTGTTTAATAACTGCTTTATGTAGTAATTGATAACATTTTTAACAAAATTATATTCTAAATAATTTTATGTTTTGTATACTTTTAAATTTGATTATTTAATCGATCTATAATTATATTGTTTGTAATAAATAATCGATGATTATTTTTAAATCGATAATTATTATATACATTATTTTATATAAAACATTAAATTAACAATTTTTATTATGATTTCGTTATGATTTAATTAAACAAAAGAATGGAATACAATAACAATGTCGTATTAAATTACAAGTAAAGTTTCAACAATATTGGATGTTATTAAAAGCGCTTTTGTTATTGTCTGTTAAACTAAAGCTAGTTTTGAAAGTAATGGCAATAACCGTGCAAATACCAAATGGTGAATATATAACTATCAAACACTAACTATTACTAAATATAATAATATACAGATATTTTATGCTTTTTAATTTGAAGTCAGGTTTCAGTGCACTTGTGTTAAGTCCTCATAATAATCATTTTAAAAACCTGGTGATCTCATAATGCCTGATGATTTTGTGAGTAGGATTGCGCAAAATTATACAAATTTATTACCGAAAGCACTTAAAATGTCTTATAATTGTAATCTCATTATTTAGTGACATTCATTAGAATACTTGAAAATAATGAATTAAAGTTAGAAATTGATTTAATTATAATCTATTTATCCAAACTAACAAATAGCTTTCAAATTTCAACTCAATTTTAAAAAATCTTGAAAAGATATTTTAATAATGTATTTGAAATGGCAATGATTATGATTTGAAAATCATTTTCAACGTTGAAATATGTTGAAAAACGCACACATTAATACTTTATTCTAGTTATATACACAAACTTATATAGTATTTGATGGTAAAAAATACAATTATGGGTAAAAATTATGATTTTTCATTATCGCTACTTTTAGCATATTTATAGTTATATAGAAATTTTCAATTACATCATTTCTTGATTTAGCGAAACATTTATATATGAATTACAGATACATGCAGATCAGAAAACATTTATATGTTAATGTAATTATGCTATTATTATTATTATTAGTATTATTATTATTATTATTAATAGTTATAGATTTTTCAAATTTAATGTCAAATAATATGTAAAATTAATGTTTAGCTTTTAACAGATTTCTTAATAATGGTTGTAAAAACTCTTTTGCCTATCGCTAAACTAATTACAAACATTTAACTCATCGTTTAAAAAATTGTAGATCCGGTGTTGCTGTTTGGCTCATGTCTTATTATAATTGTGTATTAAAATTTTTAATTTGTTTAAGACTGCCCTTCATTTGCTGTGATGTATTTTTACTAATAAATGACCGGAAGTGCATTCTTGCATAACTCTATATTAGTGGTTACAATTCGAATGACAACATCTTGTTTTTATTATTTTTCTCATTAAATCGTTAATAATCAATCATTAATAGTACATTCTCAATAAAATTTCAATAACCAGCTTTCATTTTATTTTTATTATTAAAATTTCATTTTTAACTAATTAATAAAATCAAATTTATAAACTTTCACTTTAAAACAAAGGATTAAACATCTAAAAAAATATTATGAAGAGCATGAAACTCTTAGTTTACATGCCCAGAGTGGAGGCTTTTGGCACCGATTGGACGCTCCTCTTTCGGAGTCGTCTATTAGAGCATCAAATTCTGGCGAACTTTCGTATGGATTTTCAAGAACTTTTAAAAGGAGTTGCACTTTAGTAAAGTCGCCCTCTTCTGCCTTATCTATGGCCTGTTGGGCCAAATAGTTTCGGAGTATATATTTTGGATTATTTTCATTCATAGTTTTGATACGAATTTCATTGTGTTGTCTCAATCGATCGATTTTGTTAGCGAATGAAGAAATATCGTACGAAATTCGTTTTATATATTTTGTTATCCAATCATCGAAAAGTAATAAGTCTTGATTTTTTTTGTCTTCAGGTTTAGTTTTCTGAATAATTAAAATTATAAGTATCACATATTTACTAATTGCAAAATTAATTAATTAAACAGTAATTAAACGTAAATTAATTTTTAAAGGTTTCGAAGGGTTTAATCCCTGGTTTTAACACTTTATTGAAATAGTTTTCATAAAGTTCGGAAAAAATGTAAAAAACACTTTTTTAATTCACTTTAATGGCGATCAATTTTGATGCTATCAAAAATTATGTAAGGCTTAAAATAAGTCAATTCATCCTCAAATAATAATGATAATAATGTATCTCTTATTTTCAGTAAAGTTTGCCAAAACAGTATTAAAAGATAATTAATTAACTTACTTTTAACTCTTCGTTTTGCTCAAGTTTTGAAAGTGTTCTTTCAATAGATTTTGGTTCCTTTCCCATCATTTGCAGTAACTGTGGATTGCTCTGCATTATCATTAAAAACATTTGAAATTCTCGCGAATTAAATGCTGATTCATTTGCTTCGGTGAGCTCTTCAAGTGTACTACTTTGCGATAAAAGTTCGTTTCTCAAAGTTTCAATACTTAATTCATGGTCTGAAAGTCCAGGAATTGTTAGTAAACTAAGTGCACGAAAAGCATTTGTAAAATCGCAACCAGTTTTCTGTAACGTATCTAAAAATGAAGATATGATATCGTCATCACTTAACAAATCTCCTTCAGAAGATTCTACGTTTGATAAAAGCCCCAACTTTTTAAGCATCTTTTCTTTGTAAATAGATTTAAAAATTTTATAATAATTATTTTGAAGAATCGGTTTCGTTTCCTCCAAAGGTATAATTGGCTGCAAAGCTTCGGCCAATTTCAATAGATTCCAGTGACATATTTCCGGTTGTTTTTCGTACGTATATCTTCCTCCGTCGTCAGAAGAATTACAAATATGATCGACATCGAAACGATCTAAAAAACCAAACGGTCCGTAATCTAAAGTTAAGCCAACAATACTCATATTATCCGTATTTAAGACTCCGTGACAAAAGCCTACGCATTGCCATAACGCGACTAATTTAGCGGTCCGTTCGATCACTTCTTTGTAAAATAATTTGTATTTCTCGTTCAACGAGACATCTAAGCTATGAATATGAGGATAGAGTGTTTCTATAACATAATGAGTCAAGTCTTTAAGCAAATCGATTCGCCCAACACTCGGACCGCAGCGACCCGTCATCGGATCAACAGTTTTAAAAATTTCAAAACTGCCAAAACGTATGAATGACTCTGCAATTCGCGAAATAACAGTACAGCGTTCGTGTCGTGGGTTTCCGTCATAAAACATATCGCGAACCACTCGATCATCGGAAGTGATAACCGTTGCCGAACGAGTAGTCGATATCCCCAATGCATGCATCGCTTCGCTGCATAAAAATTCTCGAATACTTGAACGCAAAACTTTTCTTTTAAAATATAATAAAAATAACTTTATATAAAAACAATTTAAGATTCATAAAATAATTGTTTAATACCTTCCGTCGGCATCTCGTGAATAAGGAGTTAAACCTAAAATGTGATATTTTTAAAGTTTATTAGTTAACCGTTAACTTTAATTTTAAGAGGGATGTAAAGGGAGAAAAATTAAATATTAAGATATCAATAATAAAGATGTAATACCAGCGCCTTTCAATTGCAATTCCCATCGCTGGCCATCGCTGTTAATCACTTCTCCCAAATATATGGCCGCGCCATCGCCTAACTATTACAATCATATTATTACTTATTTAAATTACTTAAACAAAAGTTACAATTAAGTTAAAAATCAATTGAATTATTAAAAATTAATTGAAATCAGCGATAATAAAACTTTATTATTTAAAATTTTAAAACAGAAATAGCAAACAAATGCTTGCATTTAATGTAATTTAAAATTTAAAATAATGATTCGCTAAAAGATTTAAAAGACAACTAATTAGATATTTCTTTAGATAAAGAAAATAAATGAAAGTAAAGTAAAGCAACATTCATGAGAGCAATACCTGTCCCGCGAATACACCGAATTGATGGCCACAATAACAATGAGAGGCTGTTTGAGAGCCGGGAATCAGTTTATTACCACTAAAGTACTCAACAAAATCTCTTTTCTCGATTTGACTCTCTTCGATGTCAATCAACTTAAGCGCCGGCAATGAATGGGCCACTAATTGGGGATTTTTGAGTGGAGTGGGAGTCACTAACGAGAAGAGAGCGTTGTTTACGGTTCGCACGAAATTGCGTTTCTCGCCATCGATGGCCAGTTTGCGAAGCACTGAGTTGTCGAAACTCAACGCTTCCAAAGTTTTGCCACTCATTTGGCGTCTATTTGACAGTTCACTAAACGCGCACAAAAATGTTTGCCTCAATGGTTTGGCTCGAAGTGAGCGAAGCATTCAGCGATTGCTGGCACTAATTAGCGATTAGATTAGATTCAATCACTATTAGACACGCAATTAAGTGATTGCGTTACGCAATCATACCATATATAATATTTTTTAAATTTTTTGATATGTTTAGTACTTTTAAGCACAACTAGTTTATGATAACGAGAGAGTGAGTATATTATAAAAAGTACTAATAGTCAAATTTACTATAACTTTACACATTTAGATGCTTTACTTTCGGCTATTTAGTAAGCGATCAAAGATATTCATATTACTTGCAAACCTCGCACTTTAACTATTTTACTTAAAAATGATTTTCCCCTATTTTGAGGGTAATATTTTGTATTTAACTAGTTTTTCCATTTTTAAAGTAAATTCCAAATGAATTAACTGAATTATTTACCATAGTCTACATTTAAAGAAAATTCAGTCTATCAGTCTATCAAAATAATTCTTATAAAGTAAGTACAAATTAATTCGTTTCATTTTCATTTATATACTTTAAGATTAACTATTCATACACTTTTAAGTTTACGCATTTTAATATCTGTAAAAATTTGAAATATATTCATTTTAGTAAAACATTTTTAATGTAATTATAAGACAAAATAGAATGTCTAAACGAAAAAATATTAGTTTTAGTAAATAATTCTAATATTTTTCTAAAAACCCTATTTTTGTCTATTTTATGTGATATTTTACCTAAAATCACATTTTTGACGTTTTTGTCCCAGTTTTTGAACATATTTTCAACCAGAATGTCCGCGATTTGATTATTTGTTCTCTGATAATATTTTTAATAATTACAAATTAATAAGAATAATAATTCAATTTAATTATGAATTAATACAAATTAGATAAAACATAGAGTAGTTTTCAAAATAATTTTAAATATTTTGAAAACTACACTATTTTTCTCAAAAGCATAATATTTTAAATGCACAAATACAGTCACACAAATTAATAATTTTGTATTTTAAAAAAATATTATATTATTTATATTTCTTACTGTAAATCAATTACAATCAATTAAGTTATAATAAATTTGAAAGCAGATAACGTAAAATTAACCGAAATATAAAGTGTTTAAAAAAAACTCAAAACATCTGATATGCGTCTCTATTGTTGTGATTCAGACATTTTTTGTTACAAGTTTTGTGGCATAAGTTTGTCTGACTTGACATTCATTCAAATTAATTTTAAGTACAAATTTGCGCGTAAATTGCAATTAAATTGCTCGCAATGGGTGTCATTCGTAAATCAGTTTCTCATAATTCGTTTGATAACGAATTTATCGACGATATCCTAGACATGTGAGTAGATCTTTGATCAGTTTTGGCAATTTATTGGATTAA
This sequence comes from Microtritia minima, assembly GCA_034699355.1. NCBI lineage: Eukaryota > Metazoa > Arthropoda > Arachnida > Sarcoptiformes > Euphthiracaridae > Microtritia > Microtritia minima. Next base: position 10,074 of record JAQIYA010001639.1, read on the forward strand.
TTCCAATCGCAATAGACTTGAGTTAATCTGCATTTAGCGTTATATCTGCGTGTGTCTCACATTCTGGTGTCTTCATTCATAAGTTGTCATTTGTTTGACACTTGTTTGACACTCAAGGTTTCTCCTAAACAGTACAGTAAGTGTACGAATGTATGAATCGTGTAGTAAACGATCGCTGAGTGTTATCTCAAATGTTGCCTTAAATATCAAGTTTGTTGGCTTACTATCAAAATATGTTATTTTTGTTTCATTTTTATAGATTTTAAATGATTTTATTTACCAAAATGTATATCGTTTTAAATTACTTATATATTTTTATATTTTATAATGATTTAATTTGAATATCACAAAATTTAATAAAAGTATATAAAAGATCACACATTCGTTAGGTTAGCCTTACATTAAAATTAACTAAATTGTAAAAATTTAAATTTTAAAAAAATATTATTACAGGGGTGTCGATACTCTTTAGGTCTGGGGATAGTCTAGCAGTCGAGCCAAAAATCAAAGGGGGGGTCAACTCATTGTATTTGTGAGACAATTTTTGGGATTTTGACAAAAACATTTTTTTCGAAATTTTTTATTTTAAACTTTTATTTTAAAAATTTTAAACTATATATTTAACGATACCATGTAATGCTGTACTTACTAAGCATTTAGTAACTTATATCGAACATGTTATCAAACTTAAATGATATGTTTTGTGGCAAAAAAGTGTACAAATAAGGATACAATAATGGCTTCGTGTCATTATAGGGTAGGAGGGGATGACAGTTGAATCAGATAAGGAGAAAATTCCCCTAAAAAATGTATGCAAAATCAGCCTCTAATTTATGAATTGGATATTAAAATGTTTAGAACATTACCGAATATGTTTAAATTTAAAAATTATTCCTAACTTATTCCGAATTTTGTGCATAACTCTGTCTAAATCGGAAAAATACTTAAAAGTTGTATTCAATGATTTGCCTGTTTAGATGAGTGACTACTAAATTAATAATTGCAATTTACTACCGTTCAATTATTATATGTAAAATTTATTTACATAGCATTTCTGATGTGAACACTGTCGAACACGATGACACAAGTGTGCCAACGAATGGCAGAGTTGGCCGTCGATCGGACCGCAATCAACGAAATGCTCGCCGAAACCAATTACGTCCAGAACCAACATTTCGTGGATTAGGAATAAGAGGAAAGAGCTATAAAAAGCATAGAAGATATGCGAATGGTAGGCGTGTTATGCTTTGCCAATGCATTTATTTACAAATTATTACAAATTGTAATTATTTACAAATAAGTAAAAAAATAACACTCAAATCATAAGTAAGTTCAATACATTTGAGTTCAATGCGTGAGGAAATAAATATATTTTTAAAAATTAATGAAATTTTATCATTTTATAATTGTGTACGTATAAAATTATTTCAGCGAATCTGCTTTTCCGAGAGTATGAATCACTGACTGATGGCGAAGAGTTAAATGACATTTCAATATATGATTTTATACCGCAAACTGTGTCAGCCTTTGCTCAATTGTTGATGGACGAGGAAAACATCAATTCTTTAAATGATATAATTAACTGCACGGAAGAAAAACAAGAAGAAATATTGGATAATAGAGAAACAAATAAACGCAAAAATCAATTTTCTTTTGTTAATAATAAGGCGGACAAGAATGGAACCCAATCTCCGTATTCGGCGGACGAATGTTTTAAAAGAATTGATGACGATCTTAAGGCCATGTTTAAGAAACAACGAATACCAATCGTATGAATCACTTTATTTTATTTTATTTTCATCTTGTTTTTCTTATATTACTGTAAAAAATATCAAAAAATAGAAAATTCTCAATTACATTCTCATCTAATATTTTTTCACTTTTTAATGCGCACAATAAATTTCATCCTATATATTTTTTAATTTATATCTTAAATTTTAAATTTAAATTATTATTTGAGGTTATGGTGACAAATGGATACTTTTGAAATTCTT
>JAQIYA010001640.1:0-12066 GCA_034699355.1 Microtritia minima
TTTAAAACTTAGAGATGTATTATAGAAGATTGCGGTCAATTAAGTTATGAACATGGTTACCAACTTCAAGAAAATGATGGCACAGAAGATGAGTTTCCTGAATTTCCAGAGGATTCTGACTTTGATTTTACAAAGGTTTAGCTGTGATTTTGTTTGTTTCATTAATCTGATTACTGTTATGATTTCAGATCGAAGAGATTTTAAAAATTGGAGAAAAAATTAAATTTTCGGGGAATATTTATTTTAAAAAAGAAGATTTTAATAATGCCAATAGAAAATATAAAAAGGCGTTGAGGTATCTCAATAAGTTGCACGAAACAGATATGACTGAAGAGGTGGAAAACAGCGCTCTTCAGTTGGAATTGCCATGTCTTTTAAATAGGTTTATAACATAAAAGTTAATGTAAATTACATTTTAATGCTAATTTATTAACTATTTTTTGCAGCGCTGCGTGTTTATTGAGGTTAAAAAGATATGATTCGGCATTAGAATCATTGAACGAAGCGCTAGACATCGCACCGGAAAATGCAAAAGCATTATATAGAAGAGGTCAGGCTTATCACGGAAAGAGGGATTACGAAAAAAGTCTGGCAGACTTGTTAGAAGCCCAAAAATTAGCACCAAATGACAAAGCGATTGCTTCAGAGATAGCAGCTGTAAACGGAGAAATTCAAGCTTATAAGGCGAAAGAACGCAAAGCTTATTCCAAACTTTTTTCCTAAAGCTTTGTTGTGAGGGAACTAAATGTTGAAATCTGTATGATAACCGAGAGCAGCTAATTGTAAATTTGTTAATGTAAGAAAAGCGATTGACGCGCGTTAACATGTTAACATCTAACTAAAAGTTTTATTTATAAAGATATGAGACTGACTTCAAACTTAATATTCGGATGAGTTATCCCACTTCTATGTTTTTATTTAGAGTTCCTCGATCTGAAGGGAAATGGTATTCCGGTTTGCGTCATATTTATAACTTATATACACTATTGTTTTTTGCACTTCAATTAATATTTGTCTATTTATTCATTTTATTCAAACTTTATTTGCAGTAATTTATGACTTAAGTTATTAAGTTATTCTGTATTTATTGTGAAACAAAATAAATTATAACATGAATTCATTTAAATGTTTATTTGTTTTTGCTTTATTTTCGCAAATATTTTTATTTCAAATTTTTATTATATGCGGTGAACAAAATTTTCGCACCAAACGATTGGATACGATTGACGGAGACTTGACAGTTGACGATATGACGGGTAATTACAAACTAAATTTTAATTTTTAAATTAAGTATTCGTAACATTTTATATAAATATTCATAACAGTATTCACCAAAACATTCAATTCGATGCTTTATAATATCAATTTGTTCTCTTAGATCAAAATAATTTTTATTATTTATAAAACATCTATAATTCATGAAATTAATGATAAAATGTTTGAAATATTAATATAATTGAAATGAAAATATAGCTGAAACGTCGTGTTCGAAAGAATTTCGTAAAAAAGCCAATGCACTGCATCGCGAATCGCTTTGCAAAAGTCCACGAAAGACATTGATTGAAGTGAAAATGCCTTCCAAGTATTACATGCCAGGAATATTTCAGAGACCACAGATGGTCGAAGTGGAGCGTTGCGATGGCGTGTGTCAACAGGCAAACCATATGTGTCTGCCCGTCGAGAAGGATTACATTGATATACACGTCACGTCCGATTTTGTGAGTTTTGCTTACATCAATATTATTTATTATTTCAACTGTAATTGACGTTTTAACTGACTTTTCGTTAACAGCTTTTTCGGTTAGACTCGATAGTCGGATCTCTGTTATCACCAAACGGAAGACCAACTAAAGGAATATCGCAAGAGAAGTGCATGTTTGTCAAAATAGAGCGTCACCGAAGGTGTAGGTGTATGTGTGTGATGACTGAGCAGAGCTGCAACGATAAGCAGCTCTTCCGAGAAGACCGATGCGCGTGCGAGTGTCGAAACCACAACATTGGCAAGACGTGTAACAGTATTAATAAAATGTGGGATCCGAACACATGCGACTGTCAGTGTCCTCCCACTGCTTCGAGAGAATGCTCCACAGGAGCTGTTTTTGATGAGCAAACTTGCAGGTAATGCTAGCCTTTTATTTTCTTAATAATTTGTTTCAAAATATAATACTATCTTTTTTTCCATTTGTAGGTGTATTCAAAATCAGGAAATTAAAAAACTTATTTAATTAAAATATCTATTAAATGCTATCTAAAAATGTTTAAAATGATGTGTAAAACTTAGCAAAATCCTAAGCTTAATGAAAATTCTAAAAATGTAAAACATTTTTTGTACATAGTTTACATAATTAAAATAACTATTAAAGTTTATAATTTTATAAAATAATTGAAAAGCACTTATGTTTGTTGAGTTAAAAAGACACGAACAACACCCATGTTTACCATTTCAAACCTATGAACACATATGATTGCATTAGCAAATGTAAACTATATTTATCAAAGCTTCAAAAGCTTATCAATTCATGGCTCAGTTCATTACGCATTCAACTTACATATAATTCTTTTGTTTGAGGTATTGAATTACAATGGGTTTGATCCTTCCCTGAACACCCTTTGTCGCGCCATAGCCTGTAATAATGTCAACGTGTAATTTGCGTTTTGAGGGATGCTTTGATAGATCTTCGGATTTCCTTTTTAAATATTCAGCTAATATAACGTTAACTTCGCTGACATGCAGTCCGTGAAGATCTATCTCATTTGAATTAGCGCTGAATAAGAAAAATCAACATTTATTACTCGCTTAATCGGAGTAAGTTATCACTTGCCATGTAATAAGCATGTTATCTACAATCTCTCTGCTCAGTCGTTGAATGTCAGACGAGAATTTACTCGCTTCTTCTCCATAATAAGAGGCGACGGCAAACATTTTTCTCGCATAAGCCACGTGAGCCTTATCGTGATACTCTTTTTTCTTAATGAGTAAACCGTTAATCTCAGAAAGTAATGAATTAGTGTCGATAACTTTGCGAATTGGTTTAGTTGGTGACGTCGATCTGCTAGAAAGTGGTGAGTTATTTGTTTCTTCTGCAATCAAAGCTTCCGTTTCTTTACTGAAATCCGCCACTTCTCCCAATGATTCATCAATTACTTTTACTGTTTTTCCTAAACAATATCTTTAAAGGGATTTAAAATATGTAAAATTTTAATAAGCAATGCAATAAAGCAGTAAAAGTAATTTACTAAATTATATTACAGCAGGGGTGTGAACAGGGGTTATGTCTAAGGGTATACTCCAGGATTTTTAGAAAAGAATTCATTGTAGATATGTTGAGGTTTTTAGACAAATTAAAAATAAATTCACGTAAAAATACAGTATAAACATATCAAAATTGAAAAAAATACCTTATCCGTGATTGAAATTTACAAGTCTTACAACTTTTACACTAAATTTACACAATTATAACTCAATTAAAACAGCCTCAGCATTAATATCGTTAAATTTGTAAATATTATTACAAATAGGTAAACTTTACTTTTTCATAGTTTAGAGGCAATATTAATTAAAAATTGTTTAGAAACAAATAAACCTTTTATCATTTTTATAGCAAATTAAAATTACAAATAAATACACATTTAAAATCAATTAATTAATGGTATAATTACTTACTTATTGGATTCGAAAATTTCATCAAGAAATCCTTGATCAACACCTGGATATCTTAAATATAATTGTCCTCTTTTTAATTTTGTAGACAAAAGCTCTTTGGCTAAAGGATTGGGTGACGAACCCAATGCATTCAACTTCGAGGTAAGCTTATCGTCATAATCTTTGCGACTCAAACTGACGGCGAGTTCGAAATCCATTATCTCTTGAAACTCGGTTTTTGGCGCGTCATCTTCTAATATGACATTTTTGTACTTTTGCCGATTAATGAGATTATGATTATGATTAATACTCTCTTTTGATTGTTTTGAAAATGATTGTGTGGAAAATTTTTGATTAAATGATTTTTTCCAGTGATGATGCAATAGACGAGCGACTCCGTGACTGAGATGGACTGTAAGATCGTCCTCATTGAGTGAGGCCTTATTACAAACTGCTCCGAAACTAGACTCAAGAATCGCCGCTAAATTATGATCGAGAGTGAGTACAAATTCGCTTTCATCAGCTTTTGGCAGTATTTTATTGTCGTTCAATTCAATATGAATTTCCTTATTGTTGAGCGACACGTTTTCCATAAGCGATACCTCAAAGTGGTCGTCAGAAAATTCGCTCAACAACTTGAAGGCCCAGTTATAATCTTCATGACAAGCGTCAAGAATATCAATCAAATGACTTTCTTCTGCTTTTGGAAACTCGAATCTTAACGATTCCAGTTTCTGACTTTTAGTGAGAGCGTCAGGAATATCACTGGTAAACGTTCCCTTATGAAGCTTCACTTTTGATACGCTTTTGTTAGCATACATTTTCGTTTCGTTCAAATTTTCCCCTTCATTAATACTGTTGGCGGAAGTGACAAGACCTTCATTGCTCTTATCGTATTGCGATAACTCAAGTAAAGCCCAGTCTTTGCTTTCTGTCTGCGTTTGTCTCGAATAGCACACTATACAGGTCTGCGAAGTGTCGTTTGCAGTGCTATTCAACTCATTGATAGGAAACGGCGGGAATTCCCAATTATTTTTGCGAATGCCTACCAATCCAAACAATCTTCTGCTGCTCTGTTGTCTCGTATCAGTCATTTCGTTTGCGTTACTCTCGCTCGATGTTTGCTTTGGCGACTCATCCCAAGTGTCACCAATTTCTTCCTTATTATTAATTTTTTCATTTCTATCATTTAGCTCTGCTTTTGGTTTGCAATTCAATTCAATAAGCTCTGTGTTGGCATCACATGAGAGTTGAGGCGACGGTTGAGAGCAGTCCGTGTGATCGTTGGCAGTGATGGCAGTGTTGGTCGCCTCAGGCGTCACACTCCACGTGAACTCGTCGTCTCTCTCCCATCCGGACTCCTGACTCACACCACTGTTCCCGCTTTCGGAGGCATTGATTGACGAGCACTCGCTATCCATATGTGTCTCGTTTAAGGCGAGCAAAATGTCGAAATCGATACGAGACGGCGAATCGCAGTCTCGCATCGGAGACGACGGCTCTGACATGTGAGCCATTAGTGGTGACTTCGAGCTCTCTCTTTGCGTCATCATATGATCATAATATGACAAATGGACCGATACTTGCAATTCAGAGCAGTGGAGCACACATTTGGCTCAACGCGTTACGCATACAATAAGTTACCATTTCAGCCATTCATCGCATTAAATGCATTTCACTCACAACTAGTTTACCAAACAATTAAAGCTCGAATTCAATATTTATCAAAAAATACACTTATTTTTACGAAACGTATTATAAAAAAGGGTACAAAATGTGTATTAATTGCGCAATAAATGAATATTATTTAATAAAAATGCGTGAAAAAGCATATAAAAAACATACAAAACATTAGACACACATAAGCATATGAAGCATATGATGGACTATGAAATGCATATCACGTGACGCTCATCTGAGCGTCATGTGAGCCAATGGCGTGCGATCAGCAAATAGATCTATGGTGCACTTGACTCACAAATAACGTCAACAAATACTGTCATCACGACGTGATAGATGGACGGCTAATATCGACATATGATGTGATGTTAGACTCGTTAAGGCGAACAACAAAACAAAAACCGGTTCAGTGTTTGCGAGCATTAAATGTGTTAATTTAATTGCGTTCACAACTATTTCGAGTGCTATGGCTTCGCACTAATTCTACTCATTATTAGATGCGAAACGCGAGAGAAATCGCTGACAATTAGCAGAGAGTAGGGTAAGGGAGAGGTTGAGTGAGTGGAGCTCTAGTGAGTGACGCGAGTGTGAAGTGAGTGCGAGCGTGTGTTGAGTGTTGGCCTTCGACACCAACACTCACTCAATCACTCACTCAATCCGCTCACACACTCACTCGCACTCAACTCTAACCCATTTTGATTCGATTGCGGTCCACACTCTGTGACGCACTTCTCATCACTTTCTCCCCACAGTTCGCCAGTCAGTCAGTCCGTTCGGCCGTATATCACCCAAAGTGGATCACTTCCCAAACAGTTCACTGCATCGCGATCTCCAAAATTTGGTAATTATTGTTAATGTCTGCTATGTTTGTATTGATGGCAACATAGTCTGCATTTGTTTGTCAGAGCATCGAATCGAGTGATCGTGAGTTAGTGAGCGATTGGTTGCGACACTCATTGTTGCAGAACTGCGCTCATGTGATGACTCCAATGCCTCCGCGCAGAAGGAAATACAATATAGACATCGTTGAAGAAGACAAAAATAAAAGATTTAAGAATAATTCGATTATGAGTTCGGATCGGTATAGCTATGACTGCGTTGTTGTTGAATGCGTTTTAATGATTGATATTTGGAAAACAGTTACAATTCTCGTCGTAATTCGTCGCGAAATGATGACGATATGAGCGCTTACTCGCAAAAACGTTGTGTCACTCTCTTCAAAGAATACGCCGGTTTGTTATCCTAATGCGCGTTGCGTTGAGTAATGCTTGAATTGTCGTTTGATAGCTGTTACCGATGCCGACGTTATAGAACCCGAAGGCGTCGAAAGGTTTTGCATTGCGCTGAATGTGGAGCCCGAAGACATTGTGATGTTAGTGATTGCTTGGAAAATGGATGCCAAACAAATGGGGTATTTTAGTGTTAAAGAATGGCTAAAAGGAATGACAGAATTACAGTAAGCCATGAATGTTTTAAACTTGTGCTAAATATGAGTGGATTATCTGTGATTCTCTCCATAGATGTGATTCGATAGCAAAATTGCGCAATAAGTTAGAATACCTCCGATCTTTGCTCAACGATCAGTCAAACTTCAAGTCGATATATCGGTATTCTTTCGATTTTGCTAAGGTATGTAATGATTGAGACGTACATTTCTTTTATCTCTATTCATCAAATTCAATGCTAACTGTTAACTGATAAACTTTAAATATCCTATTTGTATTATAGTGCACATTATGTTAAATTTGTATACTCAAGTACTTGAATATACACTAAATATTGAGTTATTATAGAATTCTTGTAGTAGACTAAAAGATTTTGATGAAAAAGAAAAGTTTAATAGGATATATTGTTAAAGTATAGCAATAATTAGTGTTGAGAGTTGAAACTTTAATATGAATTTGCATTTAGGATAAAGATCAGCGCAGCATCGATTTAGACACGGCTAAAGCAATGCTTCATTTATTACTTTCGAAACGTTGGCCAATGTATCCCTATTTCCACCAATTTCTAGAGAGTTCAAAATATAAAGTTCTTAACAAAGATCAATGGTGTAACATATTAGAGTTTAGCCGTTCAATTAGTATAGATTTGAGTAATTATGACGAAGACGGCGCGTGGCCGGTCATCCTCGACGAGTTCGTCGACTGGTTTAGGAAGAATATACAACACAATTGATGGCTTATTAAATTTACATCATAATAAATTGCATCATAAAATTAATTACACTTGTAATAGAATCAAATTTTGTCTTTATTAATGTTTGCTAAAAATCTTAATTATAGTTAAATTTTTGTGAATGTATGAACCCTACAGTATAGGCTTTTAATCTATATTTAATGCCTTTTTATGCGAATTTATTTATGTAATTACAACAAATATCACATACAGAGTGCAATTATTTACAAAACTTGTCTGATTTCATTTTTGCTCGTCTGTCGAGTAACACTTCGTGCAGTTTTCCGTCAGTTTTGGCTCGTTTCAAGTTAGCGCGAGGATCGCTATTTACTTTCAGTTTGTTGTCCTGATAGCTCTGAAATTTTTTTACGTAATTCACTTCGCACTGCTTAAGTGAGCCCTTTTCTTCTGCAGGCATTTCTTTGGCCTCCCTTTCCATTCGCGTAACATTTGGATCGTTATTAGTTCTGATTTTAAGCATTTCATTCAATCCAGCGGTTAGACTATTAGCGACTATCAAACTATTGTTGTCCTCATCGGAAGCCAGAAATTGATTGTTAGCCCCGAGAAGTGCTAGCTTTCCGTCTTGAAAGATGGGTTCGAACTGTTCTCTCGATCCCATCGCATCCGATCGGCCAACCAATCGGTTTTTATTATCGATGCTCAGGTACTTATTATAGCCGGACTTGAGAGCGATATGAGTGTCTGATACGCGGATAGCGATGAGCACCTCTTCAGGATCGGGTGCTTCTCCGGGAGAGTGCGGCGCACCCAATATGAACAAACCGGTGTCCAACGCTCTCAAGTAACTGTAAGCTGACATTTCTACGCATATCGATCCACTTATTTGCTCAAATTTGCTTATTGTATGCCATCCGCCTGTCATAATAATTTTTGTACAGCTATAATATTTTTTATACCTTTTATATATTTATTAAATTGAGACTAAAAAATGGTACAAAATCTTGATTACCGTGCGCTTCAGTGTCTCGTATGTCCACAAGTTTTTCTGCCTCTTCTTTAGTCTCTTGTTTTTTGGATTTATGTTTTTTATGTTTTCTGTGATGTGAAATATAATTCAATTATTTAAATAATTAATATAAATATTTCTAGCGATTCAAACAATAAATCAAAGACAAAAATGAAATTTTAGTTAAAATAAATATTAGAAACCTTTTCTCTCCTTTAAGTTTGAGTTTTCCGATACGAACTGAAGAATAATCTGACATTTATATAACGATTATCTAAACTGAATTAATATTGAAATAACAAATTGTGATCAAAGTGTGATCACTTCAAAACAAAACATTCACACAATCACTCGTCAATGTTTGACTGATGTTTGTTTGATGTCAATGATGTCAACATTACATATAAAACGTTACAGTCGTTACTCTATTATGAAATAAATAGAGACAACATTTGTACACATTTGTGGGCGTTCTCTAAACGATAATCACTTGATTTGATTGATTGGCATTTATATCATTTGTAGTTGACTTGTAATTCAAACACTCTTATGTTCATTCAATTCATAACGCAATTATGGATAAAATAGATTTATTGAAATGCTGTCCTAATCAACAGTTTTATGTGGTAATCAATTAAATATTTGAATCTTATAAGTTTAAAATTAAATTGCTTTACAGTTAAATTATTAAATTAATTGTTTTATTTTTTATTTTTTATTTTAGTTAATTCACGAAATAATAGACCAAATATGCGGATCAAGAGCTCCAAAATTAGATGATTATGTGCCCAATGTTTGGACGAGTGAACAGCACTTTGAAGTGGTTTGCGATTCGTTGCGATCGCTGTTGAGGACAGCTATCGATGTTCGCAACAAACGAGACGTGAGTGATATTCATTAGTGATTGAGTTGTGATTTGGTTGTGTCACTCGTTTAGATCCACATCGATCTGACAGAAGAGCATCAGAAAACACTGTTAGAGTGTCTAGAAGTGCGTCGTTTGGAACTGAAAGATGCCATCATTAATGAAACGATTGGTCATCACAATCACGTCCTCCAAGACTTTAACTGGAAATTGAAAGTCGTGTTGGCTTCCGATAAAATTACGAACATTAACGAACCTCTACTAAGTTTAGATTTGAAAATCAAAAATGCGAGCACTGATAAGCGAAACAATTCAAACTCTGTATCGTTAGAATTAAATAGACAAGACTTGAATGAAGTTTTATCATCATTAGAGGAAGCACAACAATCACTGAAAAGAAAATATTTGTAATATAAATCTTGTAATATAATATAAAATGTTAATTAAAGCATTAATTATAGTATACCAGTACTAAATTTGTTTGTTTATAAATGTTCAACAATTTTAATGTTTTATAGTTATAACTTATAACCTTTTGTTTATTTACGTTTTACTCAAAAGAGAAATAAATTTTGATTAGTCTTCTAACTTAGATATACAAATAATCATTAATTTTACACTTTTGTTAATAAAAATTGAACATAAATTTATTGATATAAATGTAGGCAAATATTTGCTTAAAACAAATCATATACAATAAAATAATATTGAATATAAAATAGTATATATTTTTATAAAGTAGTTTTAGCTTTAGCCAAATGCTCTCTAGCGATGACAATCTTTTGTATTTGAGAAGTTCCCTCATATATTTGAAAAATCTTTGCGTCACGCATTAATTTTTCAACTGGATATTCAGAGTTGAATCCCGCGCCACCAAATATTTGAACGGCATCGGCGGCCGCTTTGTTGGCCACTTCGGACGCCCAACATTTGGCAATCGATGCCCAATAAGTGTTCCGATTTCCGCGATCAAATTCCCACGCGGCGCGCAAATACGCCAATCGCGAGGTCTCCACTCCAATGGCCATTTCCGCTAACATGAATTGAATGGCTTGATGTTGAGCTATCGGTACACCGAATGTCTTTCGCTCCAAAGAGTATTTGGTGGCCTCGTCGAGAGCCCGTTGGGCCACACCTACAGCTCCGGCGGCGACCGGCGGTCGAGTCAAATCGAACGCTCCCATCGCTACTCGAAAACCCTTTCCCTCGCCGAGCACTACATTCCGTTTGGGAACGACTACGTTCTCGAAAGTGATGCCACGCGTGTCCGAACACCTCTGACCCATATTCCACTCTTTGCGACCGACAATAAGCCCTTCGCTTTCTCTCTCCACAATAAAACCAGTGAACGCTTCGTTAGTCTTGGCTTTGGGGTCGGCATTAGTGCGCGCCAACACGAAGTACCAGTTGGCGTGACCGGCGTTCGTGATCCACATCTTCTGGCCGTTGAGAAGCCAATCGCCGTCTTTGTTCTTCTCAGCCTTCGTGCGAACTCCCGCCACATCACTGCCAGTTCCGGGTTCGGTCACCCCATAGGCACACATGACCGCGTCGGCCGAACATCTGCCCAAATACTCCTTCTTTTGCTCTTCGTTGCCGAACATAATGATCGGCGCCTGTCCTAACGAATTGGCCGTCAGAGCCGTTCCGATGCCAGAACAGCCGTAAGCCATCGCTTCGTCGATCAAGCAGTGGTCAAAGAGAGGCAAACCCTGTCCGCCGTATTTCGCCGGAATACTAGTGGTCATCAGACCCAATGCGTGCGCTTTCTTAATGATATCCCACGGATATTCACCGGTCCTGTCGTGATGTGCGGCCACAGGTATGATCTCTTCGCGCGCGAACTTCTGCGCCATTTCGAGGATCCCTTTCTGCTCATCACTCAACTCGAAACTAAAGCCACTCAACGGCTCGCCATTCTCTAACTTGGATTCAGTGCTTTGCGAGCGAACCGATGCCACCACTGGTGACGACCGACGCATCAATTGATTCAATAAGTTTCGCGATATTGACATCATTTTGTATGAAACACTCAATTGAGTGCTTTAACTTAATTCGTTTATAATACGGAATCAAATGATGAGAATATTATAAGCTATGCTTATAATGAATGTGATAATCAATTTGTTTATTCAAGTGTTTAATTAATTAATTGTGGCAAAAGTACGAAAAGCAAAGTCTGGACGACTATTAACCGATATCTAAATGTTGTGATAAACAAAATACAGGTTTTTAATGCGTACTCATGTTATCTCTGCATCTCTTCGTCCAAAGTTTGCTCGTGTTTATGCCTACGAGTGTGTCGTCGATATGACGTCACGCCATACTCTTGTTTACAGTACAGGTTTACTTATTTATTTCAACTAAACAAACACACAAATATTTTTTAAACTTAATTTAATTAATTCAAAAATTATTTACATTAAGAAAAGATGATTTTTTTTTGTTTTAATACTTTATGTGAGCGCTAGCTTTAACTAGTGATAAACAAAAGTTAAACCTATTATAATTAGTATTAACCACTGACAGGTCAAAAAACTCTTTAATCTTAATCAGACGTTCAGTTTTGGACTGAATTGTCCAGTTTTGACAAATTCAAGACATTGTCCAGTGGTTTATCAAAATTGGAGTCATGGCTATCCAGTTATCACTTTTTATATTTTGGTTTAAACAATTGTATGTATTGTATTACCCGAAACTCAAGCAAATCTAAAAATATTATTATGTGTA
>JAQIYA010001641.1:0-12064 GCA_034699355.1 Microtritia minima
GCTCTCAAGTATGCATATATAATTTTTTGTTTAATCTATAAATTTAATAAAAATGTGACAATTAATAAAAGCTTAAACTAATTGAAACTAATTAAGTGAAATATGGATATAATAAACCTATTTATTATGAACAACTGGATATAATTAATGCAAAAAATATGTTTAGATGCCTCGCTAATACTTTTAATGTTAATAAAATTTTGACATAACGAACTTCGATATATCGAAATTAATTTTATAAAAGTAATTTTAAAAGACCGAGATATAACAGACAAATAATTCAGATATAGTTTGTTTTAACATAACTTATAGCAAATTCCAAAAATCAATTAAAAAATTTATAATAATATATCAAACTGTAAAATGTAAAGTATTGTTAAACATTATATTTTCATATTTTTAACTATTACTAAAATATATTGTTGTTAAAATATAAAATATTTTATTACACTTCTTAAATAATTTTAAGTGCTATTATCTGTCAAAATATTTTTTAAAATACTCTAAAAAAACACGAATAAAGATTTCATTCCTTAAAATCCATCCCTTCTTCAGAAATACAATAATGTCTGAATATATGATTTTTGAAACTTTCTAAATAGCCAAATGTCACATAATGTTCACTTTATGAACGTAACAAACAAACCACATTTAATAAATTTTAAAAACTTTAATGTTGTCCGCTCTCTATGGAAAGAATAATTCTCATGACATAACCAAAAACTCTTATTTCTAACTTTTAGAACACTTTGGAAAGAAACAATTAATGTAAGAAGTTTCTGTTAATAGTGTTTTAATTATTTATTTTTAATTTTGTATGCAAAACACAGTATTTATAAATTTCCAATTAAAAATAATAGTTTTTCTGTGTTATTCCAGTGATGAACATAAGCCTAATGACATGAAGAAGAAGTTATTAAAGTTGGGACATGATATCAATGGAAGTACACTTTATCAGGTATAAGAAATCACCAATGAATTGCATCAAATCCACAAAATAGACTTCAAATTAAAGAATACATTACTACCTCTAGAGAATAATTAATACTACATTTTCCTCAAACGCGTTATAACTTTAAATGGTGTTTTGGAAAGTTTGGAATCAGTAGTGGAATAAAGTGGAAGTAAATATGATGAGAAGAGACTTTGATAACTTAAAATTGCGAATTTGTATGGTTAATAGGATGTCTGAGAACACATTGAACATATCTAATTCTTATTGTGAAAAATAAAGTTGGAAAAATTTAAGTAAACATCTTAAGTCTATGTTCCACATTATTTATATAAACATTTTAAATCATTATTAAATGTGAAGTTATTTCATTGTTCGTAATTCTGAACATTATATTTAATTAAGTTGTAATAAAGTAAAGTAAAAATAATAATTCTGTTTTATTTTATTGATCTACTATTTCACCATTAAATTTTTCTAAACATTCTTTTAATTTATTTTAATTCTTTATATAAATACTTTTAAATTTTATATAAGTTTTTATGTAATCATTTTATAAACTTTTGAAAACTTCATTATTATTTTAGATAAAGATTTTTCAATAAATATTAAAATATTTAGTGCGCTCCAATTTTTAAAACTGTACTTCAAAATACTGTCTGATATGTCTGATATCTTTTAGTATGAATTTTTATAATTTTATATGTTTAGTTAAAGATAAATAGATTATTCATAAAATTACAATAAATTACAAGTGTTAAAAAACTTACCAATATTTTCATCATCGGGTTGTTCTTGTGTTTGACCAAATTTAATTAAATATAATAAAATAATAATATGAAAACAATTTAGTCTCAATATAGTTAAATTGAGTTTTTTATTTAACTTTTTTTTCATTTCATTATTATTATACATTTATTGTACAAATTTAAATAAAATACATGCTTAGATAACTATTCTTCAAACAAATAAATGCACATTTCTTTTTCTTAAATTGATTCATTAAATGCAATGCAATGATTCAATAGATCAGCTAAATCTAACTTTTATGCAATCGTTTTATGTATAGTTAATACTTCAACCAAAAACCCATTTGTTTATGTTTATTTAATTTAAATCTTTAGCAGATGTCAATGCCCATCAAAATAAAAACAAACCATTGATAAAAATTTCTTTAAATTAAAGAGATCTCATTATACTAAAAACTAGGAGATATTTAACGTAAAATAAAAGAAACTATTGGCATAAAATCATACGCAAATAAATACACAAAACAAACTATTGAACAATAAATATAAGATTAAAATGTATGCCAATATAAATTTAATGTAATAGTATTAATGTGCAAAATAGTATTAAAATGTATTGAATAGAATAGTTAAATGTTCATCATATTATAAGCTTAACAAGCATTTTCGGACATTAGCCAATATATCAGCAGTGAGTTTGACAAAAAGCAATACAATAGCCAATGGCTTGCTATCAAATAGCTGTCAATTCCATCAAAACTACAAACATTTGACCGCAGTATTTAAAATTTAAAAATGTTTTTCACCTTAATTTTTAAGTCAATAATCTCAGGGTTCGGTGAGCGAGACTGAGCGTGAGGTCAAGTGCAGTCTGTGATAATGGTCAGCGGTCATTGGCGAGGGTCAGAGGGACGAAGTGTGTGCGAGTCAGGGAGAGTGAGCGCGAGCTTGAAAGAGGGTCGGTCAGTGGTCAACGGGGGTCAACAGGTTTAGATTTATGTTTCGTTTGTTAATTAACAATAGGTTTCTAGTTTATAATAATCGCAATATATTATTATACTCATCTGAAATTTAATTTACTAAAATAATTTCTCAAATTTCAAAATCTTGATCTGAATTTTAAAGTTTAACTTTAAAGTTTTAATTTATAATTCGATCATTTGTTCAAATGTTTATTTGTTCATTTGAACATCTATATCTAATTTTTGTATAAATTTTTTTGTTTTAACAGAATTTGATTCTTAATTATTATTTTTTTGTTTTGTTTAGAAATTTAAAGACCCAAAGTATGCAATATGCATATTTAATGTGCCAACTTTTAAAAAAATTTACTATTGATAATTAAACTTATTTAATGTGAATTTTCTAACAAGTATTAATCAAAAAACCCAGAATGTCTTAAAATACCATGTTATTATAAGACCAAGTTTAGTGCTTTATCATAACTACCTATTAGATGCAAAAATTTTATTACAGTAGTTTTGAATTTTTAAATAATTATTTAACTTTACTTTGATCATCATTATCAATAATATATTTTAAAATTATTTAAAGCATATTCGTAAAAATTTTATGATGATGTTATCATAAATTAGATATTTATTTAATGGTATGATTTGTTTTAAAAGCAAATTACAGTATATTCTGTATTTAGCTTTTGTTATTTATTATGCTTTTGGAAAACTTTTTGAAATTAGTGGTACAACTGCTTTATTAATAATTTAAATACAGTAAACATAGTAATCATAAACATTAATTATTTTGAATTCAACAATAAAGCTATTTTAAGTCCATAGCAGCGAATTATTTATTTATATTATACAAAATTATATTTGCTCGAAGTTAAATCATGTAATTGTTTTGCTCGCAGGCCTCACAATAAATGAATTAAATGCACATTTCAATGCAACGCAACGATGAGTTTGGATTCAATTAATTGATGAGCGAAAAGGATTCAAGTTGTTAGCAGTGATTAACTATAAGTGTCATGTATGACAACAGTGAGGTTAATTTCGTGGCATTTCTGTTTATTAATACACCGTTTTGTGCTTTTGTGCCGAATTTAAATTCGAGTTCAATTGAATGTGTCGAAAATAATTACTTTATAAGTTTGACACATGCTTTGGTAATTTAAACTGTTATAGACTTTAATAATTCATACATTATTGACAGCCGTAACCGGATTTTCATCGGCCATAACTAGCAGTAATTCAATAGTTGAGTGATTTATTACGTGTAATTTGAGTAAAACATTAAATTATATCATAATATATATTATGAGAGTACTAGTCCTTCTAAAGGACACCACCAAATTGATCACTTAGGAGTCCACAACCATGTTTGGCTATTATTATATCTATAACTAAAGACCGGATAATGCATATAATGCTTCACTTAAAAAATAATAAAGTTTGCATTCGTTACACAGTATAAACAATTATTGTTTATTTAAATTAAGTTCATTAAAAGTTTGTTAAAAATTTATAAATGCATAGAATTCATATCTTAAAAATAAAACAAATTCATTTATTTTAGAAAACTAAATACTGTATCCATTAATATTTTTGAAAATACTCATAGAATAGTTATATAAACATTTTGACTGAATTACATTTCTAGTTAAGTAATAATTGTATTTATTAATAATTCAAAAATTTAACGATAAATTTTTTGTAAATTGATTTATCTTTATAAACTATTATTTAATAATTACTTTAATGCAAATATTTCTCGATAGATTTTATATTTCTTTTTATTATATGTTTTATTCAGTGAGTGTATGTTTTATTTATTATTAAAATGTTTTAATTCATGTGATAAAAAATTATTTTTTTCCGACATTGTGTAGAATATTATTCCTAACATAAGTTAACAATTTTGGATATCTTTTGTACTTATAATAAAAACAATAACATATATTTAAATGCAAAACTATATAATGTCGATTAAGTTATTTGAAATATGTAAAAGTAAACTTAATAGTAAAGTTTTAAAAAATATTTTTAAATAAATGTAAATAATGTAAATTAAGAAATTCAAACTTTTAAAAATATAATCCTTAATTATTATCGGAAATTGTAAATTTTGAAGATTATTTATCGAGTCAAATAATTAGTTTTATATATTTTATAGAATTATTTTTGGTTTTTAATTTTTTGATTATCAGATCAAAATTTATTGTGATTAAAATAAATAAAATAAAATATACAAAATTATTTTAAGAATTTCTTAATTCAATTCAATTAAACGCTAAATACACTCCTAATTTGTATTGAATTATTATTCAATTGTATGTTTCTATGTTTTTATTAAACATTGAACACATACAAGAATTTCAATTAATGCAATTACAACAATAAATGCATATCAATCCGCTCACTATACGCCACTCAGAATTGGGTTCTGCTTGAGTTCACTTTTAAAGGTAAATTAAATGCGGAAATTTTTTCAATATAAACAAGTTATGTCTCATAAGTGATAAGTTACAGGTTTTGCTCATACCTAGCAATGAGATAACTTGGAAATGCTCTTCTGATGGACTCTTGAGCCCATCGTGCGAACAACTAAGGAAAAAGTGCATTACTTTTTCAATTTGAGATAATAACTTAATAAGTTATCAACTTTTGCAGTCAGTCTGCGTGCGCTTGACTTTTCAAACAAAACTGCTATTTTATGTTTGTATTGACTGTGAATATTGTGAATGCAAATGATTGTGAACACACAAAACAAGTTGAATCAACTTTAATAGCATAAACATCACTATTATAATAATGCAAAACAGTCTCAAGCGTTAGCATGTTATCCCTGCTCTTCGTCTCACCACTTGTTTTGTTGTGCAAAACTTATGCTTATTATTGAATTGCATCTAATATTAATAATTATTACTTCTATCAATAGTATATATAAATATATATACTAGAAAAGCAATTATATATAGGTTATCAAATTATTGTCAGTGCTATGAATGTGCGAATTTCTATAGTGAGTGCTTAATATCGGTTCACATCACACGCAGTGATCGGCAGTCAGTGATGGGCGCAGCGATTGATTGCATTTCGGACGCTATGCAAACACACACTTTGCGAGTTTGCATTATGATAGCAGTGTTGTGCGCCGTGTGTGGCGGACAGAGACCGACGGCACAGTCAGGACAGAGACCGTTCTACAACATCGCACATATGGTGAACTCGATCGGAGAGGTGCAGCTGTACGTGGAGAGGGGCTCGAACGCGGTCGAGGCGGACGTGACGTTCGCGCCCAACGGCTCGGCGATATTTACTTTTCACGGCTATCCATGCGATTGTCTGCGACACTGCACTGAAAGGGAAGAATTTGACAAATATTTGCAATATATCAGAGACATTACAACGCCTGGTATGATATCGTTTTATATCCATTAAACAGCAATCAATTATCTATCGATCGCTTTATCAGTCCATCATATATAAGCTATATATAATTATATATAGTCACACATATAATTTATAAATCCTACACGTTTTAGCCTAAGATAAACATATAAATTGGTGCCACTATTTGTTTTAAAATTCTAAAAAACTGTTGAGAGTCTGTTTTTTTAACTAAAGTTTTTAAAAAAGCGTTTTCATTGATGATTGCGAAAGAGCAACAAATTTATCCGTAAAAAACTTTTCAAACATAGAAGTTATTTATACATGTATTTACATTTTATATTCACTTTTATAATCTTTACACAAATACGACAATATAGCTAACATACAGTAGTATACATAGTATATTTCAAATATTTGATTTCAAATGTTAATTCTTGCTTAAAATAGTTTTGTAGTACAGACTGATTTTAATATTCAATAAAATTTTATTATGTTGTCGTGTCAGGAATAATGCATAACTAGAGGCATAGCTCTAATTTCAAAATTAGTTGAAATTTTTTAAAATTTTAAAATTAGTATTTTATTTGTGGTGCTAAAGCTGTTTGAGTCGAACCGAACCGGATATAAGCGAGTATATCCCGCACCACATTTAAAATTATATTTTGTCCGCATAAGGATTTACATAAATTTTATGATAATTATAGCATTGTTTATATTACAATTAGAAATTATTAAAAAAATTATTTTTAATAGTTTATTATTAAAGTTTATAACAAATGATCTGTAAAAGTGCATAAACATAGAAGTATAATAAAATTCATGTTAAATTTGAATATTTTAATATTAATTCAACGAAAAAAAATACGATCTTAAACTCATTTTGAAAACAAATCAAATTTTATATTTAATAGTTGAGTACAAATTTAAAAATGCTGTTTGAAATGATTATAAAAGTTATTTGCATGTATAACTTAAAAATAAAACTGAATTAAATTCTTTTATTAGTTTTATTAGTTTTTTGTACGATTGTTTTTATACCTTTTTTCAGTTTGCAGTTCATTAAATAAATTTTTATTATTATCTCATAAAATTTAATTTATAATTTTATTGCATTTTATCTTTTTTAAGATAAATACGCAAACCTTAAACAATCCTTAATCTTTAGTAAATTTTTAATTTGTAAACAAATTTTTATATTGTGTTTTTATTTTATAATAGGTAAGGATTTTCGTAAAGAATTGGTCCTATTATTTCTTGACTTAAAAATATCGCAATTACAGCACAGCGCGAAAGCAGTCGCGGGTCAGGAATTAGCGTCGTCTTTATTAAGAAATTTATATAATAACGGACATCCGTACTCAAAAATTAAAGTATTATTATCAGTCGGACATATTTTCGATTATGATTTTATACTCGGCTTCGAGAATGAATTAGAGAGTAGAAAATTACAACATCTAAACAAGTTGTTTGGTTGGGATGTGGGCCTTAATGATCCTCTCTTTGTGATTGAAAGTATGTGGAAGAGAGTGGAAGTGGTGCGAAACATATGGCAGGGCGACGGTCGCACCAATTGTCTCAGTCCTTTCTATAATCTCGGAAGACTTACGGCTGCTCTCAGAAAAAGGGATGAAACAAATGCGATGAGACCCGAGACTTACATCGATAAAGTGTATCATTGGACAATCGATTTAACAGTCAATCTGAGAGCATCTCTCAGGTAATTGCAATTACAATTCAAATTTACTTGTAATTATTTTCAATATTTTTAGTTTATTAAAAGGTAGAAAATGTCATTAATTTGATTATAATTAATTTTCAACTGTTGCCAACTTTAAAGCATTAATTTAGGCTAATTTTGCGTTAATAATCCTACGATTTATATTTCATTATCTTCTCTATATTAGGGCATATAATAATATGCAAAATTTTTGATGATATTGGATGATAAATCATTTTTGTTGAAAAAAATTATTAAAAATGCAGTAATGATTATTATAACATAAACAAATAAAAAATCATTATTGATATAATGAATTTTATTTTAGTATTTATTTCTAAATTTGCAGCATTTTTAAAATGCTGTGTAATTTACAAATATTTATATGTTTAAAGTATTTTAATGACTATTAAACTTTTTGCATTCTCATGTTCACCCATATTCGCACTTATCTATTACATTGTATATATTAATCCTTTTTTATGCCACTAAATACTTTAGTATCAAGTAATTTTTTTGTAATTTTGAAAAATCATTTCAGATAAAATTTTGCACCGATAATAATTGTCTTTGAAATAGATGTTTTTAGTGCTCTGTGTTAACTAACTTTTACATTGATTTATACTAATTATTATTATTATATTCATTGATAACATTATAATGGCATCAGAATAGTTGTTTGCTTGCATTAGTTTTGAGTTTAAACAGTTAGTCGTCAATAGATATCGAAGACAGTCGGCTAAACATAGTTGTGGCACTTTAATTAATATTATTCAATAATAGTGTTTTTTATTTGCAAACTTATTATAAGTTCATGGCATTCTATTATAATATGTTTTTACCAGTTTTAGTTAAACTTTATGTGCTTTGTATTGATATAAATTATTTATAAAATTTACAAACATGTGGGAAACTCAAGGCTAATATAGACGGAAATATCAATATTTGGATTATATATTCCTACATAAGATTACATTCTATAATATTGTTGCAAATCTTTAATGACATGTGTTAAAATGTTGAATGAAATGATAATATATTTTTCTATATTTATTTAAAGGTTTAAGAGCTAACCTATCATTCAATTTTCGCATTACTATTTTTTACTCAAATGCAAACATATTTACACAGGACTGGTGTTGACGGTATAATCACTAATCATCCCGAAAGGGTGGTTAACGTTCTGCGAGAGAAAGAATTTGTGCACAAGTTTCGATTAGCGACACACGACGACGATCCGTGGCTAAGAGTGCGCAGTCCTAATCAAGTGCCGTCTCCGGCGGCGCCTATTATGCAACCGATAGGCATCCGCATCGTCAATGGTATCGGAGATATTTTCGGCTCGTTTACAAAATATGTTTCAGATTTTGTGTATCTTCGCACGCCTTCCTATAATCTCATTAAATCAAAGACTGATAATGAAAATCACAACTTTTTAGATCTGTTTTTAAACTATTTTCATGCCAGCAGTGAGAAAGTTATAGTTAATGAAACAAAACACGAAACAAACTCAACAGAAGATAATTTGATTTAACGCTGCATTGAAAATCATATAAAAAAATTTTAATTGTTATAATTTTTATTATATATATATTTAATTTATAGTGAATTTGGGTATACTTTATGCACATAAACTCATATTTTGAATTTAGTAATTATGCAAAAACAATCTCTGAATATACAGTATGACCTCGATTTTGGCAAATCGCTAATGACAATCAAATTAGTTCTAAATATCGAGAGTTGCTAAAATCAAAGTTGATACATATTAACTTCAATATATGCGAATCGATTCCATGTGATGACAATCATTGGTTTAATTCAAGAGTTGCTATCATCGAAGTTCGCCAAATTCGAGGTCATTCTGTATTTACAATTGCGATACAATTGATAAAACTGAATGTGATTTACATAATTATATTGCAGCTGATAGTTTAAAATTATTTTTACGAGTTTTATACATTTTAATTTTATAAATGATATTTATTTATTTATTTATTTATTTATCTATTTATTTATTTATTTTTATACAAATTTTATTTGAAAAAAGTTCGATAATACTGTAATATTCATTCAAAATAAAAAATGTTTAACATTTATATTTCGAATTAAGTTAATTAGAATTAAAGTTAATTAATATACAAAAGTTATATGATTTTTAGTAATTAAATTTAAAAAACTAGATGGACATGAAATGTAGATAGAATTTTCTTCAATGTCAACCAAACACTCGCCCCATTCGTGTTTTAATACTGATTTAATTTTGTTAAACAATATGTAACTTTTAAATTATATACACAATTGTCAACTTATTTAGTTTTTCGCATCCAACTTAAAGGACATCTTTGGCGTCAAAAATGTACTAAAATGGGTTCTATTTGGCGGCCGATTCGGGTAAGGGGTGAACACGTGAATTAATAAGGTAGAAGGTTCCGCCTAATAATATATTAATGACAAATAAAACTTATTTACACAGCGTTGTCGTTGTTTTTAGTTTGATCGTCATTCTTGAATTGTTCAATTTTGAAGTTAACTTTTCTATCGTCAGATAACGACTGTCGACCATTGGTGTTATTTTCTTGGATCACTTGGATGTCCTCTTCGTCGCCAGAACTGGAACTCTCACTGATTTGACTGAGCTTTTGCATGAGTCGTTTGTCGACATCGTTTTCATTGTCATTAATGCCATTATTCTCCTCAATACTACACGGTTCATACACACCTCCGCCCGTATTAATAGGTTTAACACTCACTGGTTTTAATCTCTCGTTATTGTTAAGCCAATATCCTTTGCTTAGCATTCCTTTAAACTGAAAACGACTGCCGTCCTGATTAAACCTTTTTTGCACATAAAACAGTAAAACCAATACCATAGAAATTATTAGCACGAAACCGATTACTAGTCCAACAATGAGCGCCACATTTGATGGCGAATGTTCCTCAATATTTTCATTATCCTTCTCAATAAAAATAGGCGAATGTTGAAGATTGCGCTTTAAAACATTGCTGTAACTCTTTATTATGGATTCTAAGCCCTAAGATATATATATATATATAATTACGAATTAGTTATATGCTATTACTTTATCATTACAATTGATAAATTTATATAAATATATAATTTTTTACAATTTGTACAGTTGTTAATTTAGAATTTTACAATTTTTTAGTATTATTAGAAAATATTATATGCTTTTTATCATTTATTAAAGTCATGCCTTTATGGTGCGTATTATATATGGATTAAAGTCCTCATATTTTATTTGGTTTATCAGAAAAATATTTTTTATTTAAAGAAAATTAACATTCGATGTCCTCAAAGCCTAAGAATCAAATAGTGTTTTAAACTTTAACTCAAATTAATTTGTAGTTAGTCTAAACTTTTTGTGATCTGGATTTTGTTGAGTGAAAAATTCTTTTTACTCACGTTAGTCTGGAGTCTAAGACTTTGACTCCATATTTTATGAATCTGGAATCTCAGAATCTAGACTAGACTCTCAGTTTCAATTCAGACTCGGACTCAGACTCTGAAACTATAGAGTCTCGGAGTCTTTCGGAGTCTAAATCTCATTAATTTCTCTTAAAAATAATTTGATTTTAAATTATTCAAAATCATAAGCTCAGACGCTTACTAACTTGAGCTCGAGCTTTCACGATCGCAAATAATATGGCAATACCTTGAAATAGTCTCCTTTTTTAAAGTGAATTTTATTCTCGGAGAAAATGCTTTCACTAATGGATGCCGGAAATACTTTTTCAGTCATCATTCCCTGAGAAACTGCAACCTATTAAATGTGATAAATAAATAAATAAAAATAAAATATTGATTTCAGTAAAATTAGAATAAAACTTTTAATTGAATGAAATGTATAATTGATTAATCTCTATAACTTATTAAAAAAATAAAGTATGTGTGTGTGTGTGTGTGAGTGAGTGAGTGAGAGAGAGAGAGAGAGAGAGAGAGAGAGAGAGTGAGTGAGTGAGTGAGAGAGTGAGTGAGAGAGAGAGTGAGTGAGTGAGCGAGAGAGAGAGAGTACTAACAATACTGTCTATTATTGAGTTAAAATTAATTTTTAAACCTTAAAATATATAACGGATTTATTTTGATTGTTGTTTAAAATTCAAAATAAGCCATTTTCCAACAATAGTAATAAAATAATGCCAATAATATTTATAAGTAAATGAATAAATAAAATATGGTAAAAAGAGGGTGAGAGATAGAGGGTGGGGAGGGGAGAGGAGGAGGAGGAGGAGGAGAGAGAGAGAGAGATTGAATTAAAAAATCAGATTTGAG
>JAQIYA010001642.1:0-12062 GCA_034699355.1 Microtritia minima
ATTATTATTATTATTATTATTATTATATAAAAAAATAACTAAAAGAGTGAAGTCAGAAGATAAAGATTAAGTAACTATAATTGGAAATATACCAAATGTACCACAAATTATATCGATTGACCATTTTTTGGTTTTTATGTTAAGTAATAGATAAAAAAGAGTTCATAAGGTTTTTCAGAAGTAATTAAAATTGTCGAACAAATTAACAGAAATATCTAATGACAGTACAGTAACATTAATTTATAATTTTATTTATTTTTAATTATTTTATTTTAATTATATTTTATTCGTGCAATCTTTCTGCTAAAATGTATTTTATAAAAATATTTGTAACTTTTGACCAAATGATGGCGCGAACATCAAATGAATTCGAACAGAATTACGAATGAAAGTACAGTTTGTATATTATATATGAGTATATATATAGATAGTTAGTATTATTAATTAAGAGAATTTTTTATATTAAATAATAAAATATTCTATTAATTTATTTATTTTTATAATATATTAATGATAAAACAGGATTATTCAAGTTATACAAGTTTATGAAAAGTTAATTTACTATTGAAATTATTGATATTATACTAGTTTTCGCTTATAAATAGTTTCGCGTATAAATGGTTTTTAGCGGTTTGTTGTAATTCCCATAATCGTCGACAAAAGTCTGCATTATTATTGCTACGATCAGTACAATGCTTGAAATGCTTGCAGCAATTATGATGACAAATATTTAGTTTGTTTTCATAGACGATTGTTTACGATTATAACACAAAATGGTATAAATAAATATTTAATAAAACCAAAAAACAAAAAGTCCAATCAAATCAGCGTCAATACACTTAAGTTTTATATTAATTTATCATATCATATAGCATATAATTTATCACTGAATTTTATACATTTAAATTGATTTTTAAAAATTTATAACAAATAACTCCTATAATTTAAATTTGTTTTGATATGAATTTCAATTTTGATTTCTTAAAAATTGCACAGAATTGAAATGCCCTCTGTATATATTGGCTTAAATTCATTTTATTTCAAAATTGTGTTTTGTTTATTTAATCTCTTTAAACTAAATTTAAGTCAAATCAAAGTTTATATGCATTCACTATAAATAAATTTATTTTAAGTCAGAGCAGACAAACTTTTGAACTTTTCAAATCCATAAATTTGTTTTTTTTATATTCTAAATATACTTAAATCTTAAAAGCATTTTTATTTTTCGATAATATTGTATTATTATACACATTACAATGTATGCTAAATATGAAGCATAAAGCTTGTTAAATACGAGTTGTGATCGTTGGCTGCCTTTCGCAAAATAACGTGTTTGGCCAACTTGTTTCAATAATAATACGTAGTGTACAACATCGGTATATCGTCTTACCATATACTTATATTTTGAGCCATCAGACCATCATATTTATGACGATCGTTAGCTCGAATCTGACAGTAATGCAAACCTGCTTAAGCCTCGATAGTCAAAATTCAAAGTAAAACTTTTTTGTGCTATACAATTACGCTAAGATTATTCGGTAAAAGAATGGCTATAATTGGCTGTTATGATAGCAGATTTTGATATATTTATACCAAAGATGAGATAAGCCTACTCTCATTGAGGGCCGAGGGATCTGCTTATATTGCATGTGCTCATACATCATACATCATTGTGCAGATACGCTGCGAAACGCAATCGATTGCAGCCTCTCTCCGATTCTGCAACAGTTCTGTTGCAAAAGTGCTTCTCTTGCTATTGTAATAAAAGAAAACGAATCCAAACTCTGTTTTTTGCATAACTTGATGTAACATCTTGTGTGCGAGTCGTAAAAATAACAAATAAAAAACAGAAGTATATTAGTTTTTTAATCTGGAAAACATCAAATTTTCTCAATTTCCATATCAATGTATTTCCCCTTTCACTTCAATAAATTTCGAAACTTTCATAGATATTACATGAATTTCTTGTTATGCGAAGAGATAGCAAAGTTGAGGGAAAGAGTCGTTTGCAGTGATTCCGTATTGCGAGTCCTGATTCAGCCATAAGAGCGTATATGAAGTATGAAAACGTCTTCATAACTGGTCGAATAACCACTTATTGAGCGATAGTCGCGTGTCTGCATCGGTGCTGTCTATCTCATGCTAGGGATCAGATTGAAAATGTGAGACTAAATATTGATGGCTCACTGACTCCTATTCTCCCCTATTTTGGTCAACTATACTATATTTATTTTCATTAATAAATAAAAGAACTAAAATCTATAGATTGAATTAAAATTTTTGCAATTAAGATTGAGCTGAGAGTTGAGAGTAAAATATTTTATTTTTATATTTTGCTTAAATTTTGTTTCTTACTACACGTATACCTACATGTATGCCTTTAATTCAAATTTATTATCCATTAACTTACTCTTCCTGAATAAGTAAAAGTAAATGACAACAATTTCTCTACTTTACTGCTATGATTTACAACATATTCCAATTAAATTTCGTCCTATTTATATATTTTGTTTAAATTTTTACTAAATATTCTGTATTTAATTTGATGCACACTAATAAAAATACTAAAAATGGTATATTATTTTATCAGACAAATAACTGGAAAAAGACTTGTTATTTCTGTGCGTTATTAAAATTAATATAATTCATATATAAAATTATACTGTATTGTAATTTATATAAATAACTTTAAATTTATAAGTTTCATATAAATATGAGTTTCATCTCACAAATAAGTGAAATAATCTGAAATTTAAAAAAAAAGATTAAATTAATCGCGACATAGATATTAGTTTCGATGCTATTCCTAATATTGAATAACTTAACTTAACTTAACATTCCATTTATTTTTTGCTGATAAGGAATATTCTTTGATGACCTCGTAATACAAAAGGTCTGCTCGTAAGTGATGGTATATAATACATAAACGAAATGCTTCACTAATTCCCAAGAGATTATGACAAATAAAGGAGTTAATCTCGTCTTGAGATTCTTAGTTCAGCTTATCTTGACTTGTATTGTACTGCCGATGAAAAAAGCAAAAGTTTGTTTTCCTATCGAATAAAACTCATCTAATATAAGCTTACCGGTTGTCAATGCATATAAGCCGACGATAGCGCTGATTAACTTAATGATTCTCCACTTTACACTACTTTCGTCCGTTCAGCTTATATATCAAATTGACATCAAATTATTTTCCTGTGTTCTAACTCTACTTTAGTTATCACAAGTGAGAGTTTAAAGCCAAATAACAAGTAGTTCGCAATTTGCATATATAGCTATAGTTATTTAGTTTGAATATAAAACATTAAATACTACTCGTATATTTATAGGCATACTTCTATATAAGGCACACCTAATAATTCAATATTGCTGTTCATGCAAACACTACCGCATTCATATTATGTCATATGTTTATTTTAGAGGAAGATAAACATTTAATTCAATTAAAAGTTAACTTTCATGTACTACTTTTACTTCTTATGTTTTCATACAGTTTACATGTAATAATTACTATAAATTGATTATACATTATATTGTATATTAAAAGGCAAATTTTCTTCTTGTGGTTAAAAAGTTGGTTTTATGATAGATAATGCAAATAAAGACAAATTGAATTCAATAGACTTCCTGTGTTGAAATTCTTTTAGTTTTGAGTAGTTATAGTCGGATATATTTTCAAGATTTGATTTAATTTGATTATTTTAAAGTAAAGATCAGATGCAAACAGAAAATTAATATTTATATTTAGTAATAAATAATTACTAATAAGAAAATAATTTAATTATTTAATTAGTAACAAAATTTTAAAAACTTATTTTACGATATACTAAAAGATATAATATGTACGATAATTTTAATTATTTAAGGATTTTCATTATTAAGAGGTGTTTTGAAATATCCCATAGCTTTAACTTATTTTGGAAGTAAATAAAGTAAATTAGAAAAATTAGAGAAATTTTGAAAATACCTGAAATCACACAAAGCAAAATCTAGAGATTCTGCTTTGTGTGAGTCGGCATTCCGGGTCTAAATCATTATTAGTGCTCACTTCGAGTAAGGATTTTAATTAAACAGATTAATTTAAGTAGTTTTTGTTTTTATGCAAACTTTTTTGCTAAACCTTAATTTTATGATCATTAGAATATTTATTTTATAAAAAAACTTTATTTACAGCCAAAATATTTCTATTCTAATATGTTAACATTAAAATTGTTCTTAATATCCCTGAAGACATCTTTCATCAAAATTATCATCAATTATGCACTTTTAAAAAAAGCTGATTTTTCTTCTATGCTCTCTGGGGATGGAGTGTCACATCAATTATATAAAATATTATACGAAAAAACTTTTTAGCGAACAACAAAATTTTGCATTTAAAGTTTTTAGAAAGCAGGCACACAGTGTGCACTATATTATCTTGAATACGATATGGTTTCAGGTTAACAATACAATTAGTGTAATCAAATATTGAATTATTGATGATTTTTCGTCTTTCGCCAGACAAGTAAAAACGCTTAACAATTTTTATTTTAAAATTTTTGTAATCTTTCCATGAATTTCCCTGTTTTTCTGTCTTTCTGTCCGGCTATAGACTCGGAACTGACCAGAAGTACCCCCACATGTCATATATATTTGTGACCAGCAAGTCTGAGAGACGCCATAGAGATGTCGAGGTGGTCAGTTCGGGAGGGGCCGAAAAACTATTTACGAGCTACTAAATCAGTTTGATTTGCTTAGTCGAATGGGGTTCTCGGGTCGTGGGGCGTGTCTGCCCTAATGGTGTGGGGCTAATATTAGTGGGAGTGATCAATAAGGTGTCATTTTACTCGAAATAATATTCTGAGTCGATTAAGTGTCGTCTCGGATTGCGAGGAGTGAGATATGGGGTGAGGGTTTATGGGTAATAAACTATTTAAAATGCCGTTTGTTAAATGGGCTGCAACGCTAGTTTTGTCTATGAAAACCGAGGCCTATATATTATATATTTTATATATATTTATACCATATACACCCAAAAACCGAATTTAATTGATATCCCATTCAATCGAACATTTAACCGAAATGTCTGATTTTTAGTTATAACTAATTAACCGCAAAAACGTTAATTCAATATATCATTTGATTTAAAAATTTTAACAAGTATTTATTTAGTTTAAAAAATTACAATAAAAGATGTTTATAAAAACAAGTTCGTGTCCATTATCTGTAGTAATTCTGAAGTTAATATAAGAATATGAATATGAAAATCTTTTAAACAAAATTTGCAAAGTTTTATTTGAATTCTTTATTTGAGCTGATTTTGACAAAAGCAAAGGATTTGACATGTTTGCCACTTCTATACATAGCAGTCAAATATTGGACTAAAAGTCCTAATCTTGAATTTTTAATGACTTATATTTTGTTTCTTTAGTGAATGTGCTTAACTTTAATTTTTACTTAAATTTTTTGTTTATACTCTATAAAAATTTATAACTTTAAAAACTCTAATCTTAAACTTTTAAGTCGAATTTTCTTGTTTATGCAACTTTGTAATGCAATTCTTCACCGCTCTTAATGCTTACTTCTTAATGCGAAAAAATGAAAAAAAATATATAATGTCAAAATAACTTAATTTGTGATTTAACTTATTAGTGATCAAATGAATTGCAATTTGCCATATATTGTCAAAGCGCTAAACCCTTTTCACTATAAGAAGACACCTAATAAAAGAGGGCCACACTATTAATTATTATCAAAACGAAGGCATGACATAAATATTGTTTTGTTTTGGTTTGAATGTTGAAACTTTGAAATCAACTAAATGCTCGGCATTTAACTTAATAGTATTAAGAGTGGCAAACTGTTTGCAATACGTAAATAATTGATATCTGTGTTTGTTAATAGTAGATAAAAATTAGCAAAACTCTAACGTTAATTAATAATATGCAAATTAGTATTTGAATAAATTTCACTGTTTATATATGCGTTAACTTAAATTTTCAGTTCAGTTACATTTACTTCCACTACTATTGTATTAAATATGACAAAATAAAATCAAATTCTAATTGCGAACAATTCTGATTTTTTATCTAATTTAACATTTAAATACTGAAATTTATTACCAATGAATTTATATGAAAGATTACTAATTTAAAAATGATGAAAGCATGTATAAATATTATATTGAATGCTTACCAATCCATTTAAAGGTTTTCAACTTTATAAACAAAACGATAATAAAAACAAATTAATAAAAAAATGAAATAAAAATTTCGTTTAAAATTAGGTGACATGTGATATATTTGACAAAAAAAAATACAAAGTCAAAATCATTGATTCCTAATAAACAGTTTTCAAGAAAAAATATTAAAAGATTTATTAGATCTGATAAAAACCAAATTTTAAACATCTATTCTATTATATATTTTTGTATAATTTTATCTTAAATTTTTTAAAAAAATTTTATACAATCAAATCAAGGTTTCAAATTTTAATTATACATTTAAAATTAATAAGACTTGAAAAATATATGTAAAATCTGAATAAAAATTAAGCAAATGTGCATTTAATTTAAATTAAAATATATATTGAGTGAGAGTGAGTGAGTGAATGAGTGAATGAGTGAGTGAGTGAGTGAGTGAGTGAGAGAGAGAGAGAGAGAGAGAAAATTGAGAGTAGGAAGAGATTAGAAATAAAACGAAAATGATTTTGTTTTGATTTTTCACTTATAAAATCAAAAACTTTACGTTATCATATAACTTAATCGCTTGAGTTGACTTTTCTTAGATTTATATAAATATTTTGCTCTTGCGTTGATTGCTAAATGAAAAGTCTGGCAGCAGTGAAGCGCAAATTTTTTATTCTTAACTTATAAGCAATTGAAAGAAAAATATTCACATGAGAGAGTTTGTATGAGTGGAAGTTTGCGGATTGCTGTCAAAATCATATGCAACAAGCAGTGCTTTATGAAGTAAATGATTTTATAGAATTATTTCAATTCTATTAAAAATGTGAAATAACAAACTGAACACTAAGCACACTCTAAATCTAACTAAATTAG
Organism: Microtritia minima; assembly: GCA_034699355.1. Lineage (NCBI taxonomy): Eukaryota > Metazoa > Arthropoda > Arachnida > Sarcoptiformes > Euphthiracaridae > Microtritia > Microtritia minima. The sequence goes on from JAQIYA010001642.1 coordinate 7,043, forward strand.
TTTAAGACTACTTTCCTAGTGTTTAGTAGCAGTTGTATTATATGTCAAACTTGATTAATAATGTTAGGGCGGCAGTAAAAAATGAATAGCTCTTCTTATTATTCATTTTTATAGTGAGTTGATTACATTTTTTTATGAATTGTAAAGTAGATGCGAGTCTTTATGTTAAATCAATGTTTTTTGTTATATGTAATAGTGATAAAGAAAGCAGTGAAAGCATTCATTAAAGCATACTTTGATACCATTGGTATCTTTAACAAATAAAACTTTATAACGTTGAATCAATTTTGGTGTTAATATATACATGATTTAAATCAATAAATTGAGTTGTATTATTTAAAATTAAATTAAATTTTAATTCTTTTTTTATATTCATTAATTTTCATATTCATATCATTATTACATTCATATTTTTTTTTGTTTTTTAATCGAGAAAAAACAATACAATATACAAATACAGATATAAGAAACTAGCGGTTCAGTCCGTTATAACAAACGGCAATTTTAAATAGTTTATTACCGCATAACCCATTTAAAACTAATTAAATTCTTAATAATTTTTATTGAAATAATTTTATTTTTAATCATTCTTGTTTTTTTGTTTGTATATATTGTAAATATATGTATTAAATTTATTGCTATAATACCTATACAAATATTTGTAATACAGATATATTGCGGACTCAATGTTCTACTTTTGATTTATTATTAAACATATGAATGCAATCAATAATCAAAATTTCAATACAACGTTTGATTTGATATTAAATATTGTTTAAGTTTAGTAAATGCTACTCAATTATGGTCGACAAGAAATGAAGGCCAAGACTAGCAGTTATGCAATTCATTTTAATCATTTATGGCATAGTGTTGTTTCCGTAATGACGCCAATTCAATGAAACGCGAGTTTTGCTTACACTTTAATAAAATTGATCTTTTATGATATTTAATGATTAGCACAAAAGTGTGGCACAAAAATGTGGCACAGCTGTCGCCTCGCGATTCTAATATTTCGACAATTTTGCCTGAGATTAGTTAAGTGGATATATTTAAGGAGACAATGCTCTTGAATCTAATATGTATGACTGTAAGCAAATTAAAGTGCGTTTAATATAGTTAACAATCAAGTAAGCCCTCATCAACTTTAGCTTAACACGTCATCTGTTATTCTTCATATTTGCTTTCTTCTTCGTCTTTATTCTCATTTTTATAATCAACTTAAATGCAACTTAAATTAGCATTTCATGGTAGCAAATATTAGATATATGGCTGTATTGAATGCGCACGCCGTTCACCGCTGGGAGAGATTCACTGGAGATTCAAAGATTGTGACGCGATCGCGGTATTGCACACACTATGCCATCCAAACCATACTATGCTATGCTATGCTCCACTCTATGTGCTGCTATGATCGGTATATGCCATCACCATCAACATCATCAACAGTAGACTGCAGAGTACTCTGTAAAGCGGATCGTCTCACACAAACTTACTTTCTCTCCACTCTATTGTATGCTCGATTGTATTGCAGAGCAACCAGTTTTAGGGAGCGATAACTATATACACCATTTGCCAACTTTGCTAAACATTTAATAGACTCGACGATAGTTTACAATGTTTGTCGACTCTAAACCGCTACATATATTTAACTCAACTCTTGTTTAGTGCTTCTATTTAGTTGTTTTTAATTGAAATTTGATTGAAGTTATGCCTGAAAACACATTATGTTGACTAACATTGAAATGAATACGAATGAATTGAAGTGTTTATTTAGCTTACAGTGAATTAGCATTGATTTATTCATAATATGTGTATCATGTGTGACATCAAATAAAAGCGTCGAATGAAGTCTTACAAACAAATATTAGTTCTCAAGCATCTCAAGCGCCACAATAATGTTGGCACCTCTTTGTTTGGTAAGGATTATCTGCTTATAGAGTATAATATTAATGTATTCATACTTCAAAACACTTCAAATGAGAGTGTGATTCACTAGATTTACTGCAATGTATCGCACTTTATATTGCAATTTAAATAGACTTATTATATTTATTCGACTCTTTTAGCATTCAAGCAAAGCAAGCAATTAAGTGCTCATATTATAGCAAACTAGAAATTCATTGAATATTTGCATATTAAGACCAATACTGCTGTTGCACGAGAGCGACACACTCTATATGAAGTGATGTGATAGACCTGATAGACCTCACACGCCATGTGTATCACAGCTAATATATGCTCGAATTTAATCATTTTAAAAGTTCATTAGTGGTAGTCATTAGCTAATTGATTGGCGCCCAAACAAATTTCTGTTTCTTTTTGTAAGCTTAACTAACTTTAATCTAAGTGTGAGAATCTCTCTCTATCTGTTTCTCTCCAATCTCTCCCTTAAGTTTGGCTGGCATTTCATTATAGTCTTGCGTCAGTACTTCCTTGTTTGTCGCTCATTGCTCTCCTGCCTCTCTCACCGCACACACAATGGTACAGCACATCAGTTATCCTCTTTTAATGCATCTGATGCTCGCGAGGCAGCAAAATGGCTCGGCTTTGGCGCACTTTGAAATTGGAAATGCATGCATGCATTGGCATCATTGCTCGCACTTCTCTTTCTCATCTTTATCTTGTGTGCATTATGTTTCCCGATGGGCTCAGTTTATTGCATTCAAAGCTATTTGTTACACGCCAGCATTATATTTGTTCAAAAGTAAAGAAGGGCTACATGTTTAACTAAAATGGACATTACATTCCCCTACAGTTCATTCAGTGCCATTCAGTGCCATTCAGTTTGCCACACAAATACATAAAATTGCTATTTGAGAGTCAGCATTATTGTAATAAATATAATACTCTTCAATCTATTGTCGCAAACAATATTGCGTATCATTGTGTCCGTCACTCGTCAGTGTCTGCATTGACAACCATTTCATCTTTATTTTTCTTTTAAACACTATTCATAAATTAAAATGTTGATCAAATAGTCAGTTATTTGAAATGTAGGGATAATTTTTCGAGATAAACAATTTTTATAACTTTGTCTTAACAAGTATTTTGAAATTTTATTCTAATTAAAATTCAATTTAAAATTATTACACCTGTATATGTAAAATTTAATAACAAAAAAATAATTTAAGTCACTTAATATTTTAATAAACACCAAACATTTTTTATTGTTATATCAAAATTTACTGATTTGGTGTTATCAGTTGAAACTTACAGCTGTAAGAAGATTATACCAAAGAAAGATTCAATTTTTGAATTCAAAGTCTTGAATTAATTTATGCTTATTGTGATATAAAAGTTATAACAGCATAACATATTGAATAGAGAGCGAACTGCTAACAGCCCGAAGCCATTTTAAATTGTGATTATACCGTAGTGACACTATTTTTATTTAAAATAGCATTGGTTAGCACTCGCATAAAAGTTCTTTGTGTTAAACTCTTCTCTTTTGGCGTTTGAATACCAAAAAAAAACTAAATAAGAATAAAAAGTCGAAATAAATGATTTATAGTGTGACAACAAAAATATCGAAGTGTTTTAACCTTTGCTAAGCAAAACAAAGCTTATCGTATCACGTTTTGCATGACCGAACTGCAAATCCATCATCTGATATTTGAATCCTCTTATACTTGGTTTGCTTTGCAAAAGAAGCTTTTGCTTGAGCTGTCGCGCACTTCTCACATACAGATACAGATTCAAAGTTTTTCAAAGCTCAGTCTTATTTTGGTCGCACGTACGGCTCTGTACGCTCTGTACAGTGCAGTACAACTCTACAGTTATGGAGTATAGCTCTATGTTAAAGCTGTGAATAGAAGCACTTTGAAGCGGCAATTTCCGACAAAGCAGGCCATGCCATGCCATGCCATGCTTTCGCAGAGCAGTGCGAAATCAAATTTCTCATGTTGTAATCACCGCTAATGAAGTGAAAGTTTGTCTGCTCTGAACGCCATTACCAAACTCAATGAACGTTAAGAGCTCAATGAACGTTCAATTTTGCTCTCCTCCATCAACTATCAAACTCATGCTGTTGTGACGCTCTGAGCCTCAAATACTTCACTCAAATTTTTATCATCTATATTCGTGCTGCATATAAATAACGCATATTTCCCAACTTTTTTGCTTCCTCTCTCATATATTGCATATATCAAACTTTTGCTTTGATGAGTATAAGCGAGCATTTTTACGCCGATTCGAGTATATGGGCTTAAATATACGATTATTATGATGCCTTCTATGATGCCTTCTTAGATGCTTTCATAGATGCAGCAAAATGTTTCCTCTCCTATGTATGCCATTCTCGATACGCAGCTCCCATTGTTCCTCCCAAACACTAATACTTTGTTCATATAAATTGTCGAAAAGAGAGAATCACAAAAACTATCATCAAAAGATAATGCATTATCGTTTCTGACTGCCAGTTCTACACCAAATTACTCGCCCAAATGCTTTGCCTTATGTGACCCATGCCTCTATGCTTAAGCATTACTGAATTTTCTTTTTAACTTTATTATAACATTAAAAAGTTTGTTACTTTGCAATATTTTGTTATATAAATTTGTTTATTTGTGGACCAACTTTTCTTTATTTAACTTTTATTTTATCGTTTTAATTCTCTTAGGATTTGTTGTTATAAAAAACAAAGTTGTTTTATATTTGAAATTGTTAGATATGCTATTTTGTGCATTGTGTGCTATTCTTTAAAAATTGTCAGATTTGAATTCAGCAATGCATGCATTATAACATTATTATCTCATGAGAATATGATAGCGGTGTGTTTATAACCTGTAAATTTTAAATACAAAACAAAGATATCGTATCAGTTTTTATTTAATGGATTTTTTGCATTTCCATATATTCTTACTGTATTTACTATATTTTCAGATACTTTCTCATGCGAAACATTTCTCCTAATTTGCATTGCTTTAATTACTTTTTCTTCTGCACATCAAAACACCATTGAAGAGTCTGCACTCCAACCCTATTTTAAAGTAAAGCCTTCTGATGTCGAAGTTATAGAAGG
>JAQIYA010001643.1:0-12061 GCA_034699355.1 Microtritia minima
GAGAGAGAGAGAGAGAGAGAGACTTATCTTTGATTAGGACTTACAGTAATAGTAATGGAAAATGCGATTTCGTTAATACTATGAATGTGTTCGAACGGCAAATAGAAATGAAGTTTTGAAAAAAATATCATTTAACTCAAACTTATATCTAAATAAATAAAATAATAAAAATGTTTTTTCACTGCGTTTTTAATCCAATAATCATTAATCAATTTAAGAGTAACTCTTCAAATATATATATATATATATAAACCGCAGTTTTATATACACGTACGTTAGGAGTAGTGTTTGTTTTAGTAAAAGTATGATTTGACACGTGCTGTTAATAGATTTGTAAGACTTGGCTTTCTGTGAATGATATCGCTCTCCACCACTATCTAAATTAATAATATTATATTCACATATAATAGCTAAATAAATGCGCATTACGTGTGTTTTGAGACTCACTTAAATTGCGTTGGATTAACACAAGTCTCGAGGCTTTCGCGGACTGTGATAATTGAGAGTTTAGCTGAAGATCGCAATGTTTGCGCAGACATGCCGTACACTTCAGTCAATGCAGAACAGCTTATTGTGATTGTTTTAATTTGCAAATGCATTATTTACAAAACAAAAAGTAAATAGCGAAACATAACACAAAATTTTGACCACTTAGTTAGCGGCCAATGAATAGGTAAGTGAGCACGTGTTAGGCAACCATGATTTAGACAACGAGCGCTTTTTGTTGGTTTTCGCTGATTATGAGTATCTATTTCTGGCCAAACAAAGTGCCATTAATTCTTTTAATGCTGACGTTTAGCCAATAAATTTATGATTAAAATTCAAATATAAGCAAAATCAAACGCGAGTATAATTTTTTTTATGTAACACACATCATAATCATTACATAACCAATCTGTATATTACTCACTAAACCTAATCAAACTAAAAAAAGTTGATGAATGAATCGGCATTTTTGTTTGATTTGTATTGAGCTGTTATTAATGGATTATTGACTTTCATTGAGAATTTAATTATTAATAATGAATGATATTAAATATGGAGTAAATACAAATTTAAAAAGTATTTAAAAAATAAAATAGTAGCAGAAAAAAAAGAATCTATTGTTGCTATCAATTTGTGTGATTCAATATATCAATACAAGTAAATTTAAATTTCTGTCTTCTGTCAAAATCAAGAAATGTTGAGTTAATTCCGGAAAGTAAATGCCGACAAACCAATTCTGCTTCACTGAAAAAGAAGATAAACATTTATATACACGCATGTATTTCTATCAGCTATTTATCTGAGACATACGTTAATAGTAATGCGGACTCTTTTTGAATTAATGCCGATTTAATAAATAAAATTTGCTCTAAAAAACTCAAGGATTTAATTAAACGCGCGTTAATTGTGATTATGTAAATGCAGATCAGAGTTAATGCAGATCATTGAGATACGAGTCAAGTTTCCGCTATAAACGACATGTCATAAAATGTCGCGAATATAAGTTGTACTCATTTAATTAATAAGATTATATCGCCATTGCCTTATTTAATATTAATAATATATTTAATATGTGGGCTTGTATTGGGGCGATAAAAAAACACCGTTAAAACAAAAATTAATTCCTCATTGTTAAGTCAGAATACGAGGAGAGAGAGAGAGAGAGAGAGAGAGAGAGAGAGAGAGAGAGAGAGAGAGAGAGAGAGAGAGAACTGTGTACAATAACTTATGGCTAAAGTAAACGTTAAATGCATAATAGAGGCATACAATTATTAAATAGGCTTCAATCTGTACGCATCTGTTGCTAATCAGTTATTTTATTGTGAAAGAATACCTTATTCTTTATAATATGTATATTACGGCTAATATAAAATCAAAGCTATGCAAAGCGACGAAAAGTTTCTCTTATGCAAGATTTAGTTTAAACCAATAGATTATGTCAATTGAATTTGAAAACAATCTATTAAAATGTAAAATTATAAACAATATTTAGACTGTATTACTATGTAATAACGAGTCTAATATAATAGTCGAGTTAAGCAATGGTTATAACGAATTTAGACTGTAGTGCTCGCACAAGACATAAGGCAGGCATTATTTTGGTGTGCATACGAGTGCGATAATTGCTAAGCATTAGTTGTCAATAGCGAATATCGATATCATTTGTTGCCTTTACCTATCTATCAGGGACTCAGAACTTTTGGGAGACTCTAAGAAGCCATACATAGACCAGAATCAAACCAGTATTAACAGCATGTGCATAAAAACTGATAGAGAAAACTTTACTCTTATTGATATTTTTCGTCTATTTCCCAACTATTTATTATTGGTTTCGTACGCGAAATTATTTGTTGTTACAACTATTATGCCATTATATTTTCTCGACGATGCAAAACGACTTCTTTAGCCATGATTTTGTTGTGCGCCGCTATTGTCGCCAATCATTATAAACTTTTGACAAATCTATTTTTTTCGATATTGAATTGAATTTCGCCTTTCATTTCCTATATATATATGTCTATTTAAAGAGCAAACAAACATCGTTTAAGATATCAAATTTGCTAACTATTGTCATCGAATTGCACTCACAATACGCCGAACAATGTACTCGACGGCCGACCGTTGGACTGATTACGAACAAGACTATGGCAGTGTTACCTATTTAGACCATCACCAGCAAATCAACCCAATCGGGTCCGTAACGCACGCCGAATCGGGTACGCTATTGTCGTTAGACTCCGACAATAACGCCGGCGCTGACTATCGATGGTAAGCGATTTCCTAAGTGTTGCGCGCTCTCAGCCATTGTTTTGCTTATTTAATTGTGAACAATATAAGCATTTGTAGATTATTTAAAACTATTGCTTATAATAAATCTTACTCTTGTTTGGTTTATAGGGTTTGAAATATTTCCCATTCTTTTCTATTCGCTTGACTTGAGATAACTCTATTGTTATGAAATGCTGAATAACTTTTATAAGTTGTGTTACCAGTAATAGATTTAATTTTAACTTCAACAAACTCTAAATGATTTGCTAATTGTTTTATTTCATATCATTATTTTAATTGTAAAAACTTGAATATACACATCAAGATTTGTATTGCCACCGAAATGATTATTAATAAAAGTGTGCGACAAAAATAGAGCAATTTTTATTAAATACTATTGTGTTTTATTGTGAATAATTTATTGATATTTGCATTATTATAATTATCTTGTTTATTGCAATATCCTTTCATAATCAATAAAATTACTTTTACTTTTATGAATATTATTAAAAAAATAATAATAATAAAATTTTAGAAATTCAACTAAATTTTATCAAAATTATTAAAAATTTTCCAAATCATGCACAGAATATTAATACACAACTATTTATTTGAATAAATGCTTGAAGTTTTCAAACTTTTAAATTAAAAGTTTATTTCAAATACGAATAGATAAACAAAAACTATTGTTGTTTTTCAATTGTATTCACTGTTTTTAAAATAGGTTTATGTGTTTGCATTATAAACGGTGTCAGCAGTGAAAATGTAGGGATAATTTTTCTTCTGTAACATGATCTAAGAGAGCTATTCTCTGGTCAGCTCGCTCTCAGCTCGCTCTCAGCCGTTCAAACATATTTATATAAGCACCAAAATAGTTGTTATGCCGTGTAAAATGTGTGCATTTACGACGACAGCATAGGTGGCAAATATGTGTAATATATATCCTTTAAAATATTCTTATTTCATACGTTGACCTTTGAACGAGAGGTCGCATTCAGCGCGTTAAATGAAGCTCACAAAGTCAGAGCTCACACCTGCACGCAGTCGTCTTTGAATTACTTTCAGGAGGTTTTCCGTAAAAGGTGTATAAATGTGTGTATATTTGGGGGAAAAGCGTTTAAAACTTTTAAAGCCATTTCGCGAACGCCGAAAATTTTATAACAACAATTGCAGACACTGTCTATGCCTATATGACCGACACTATGCAGAAGCAGCTCTTCTTATTCTTTAATATTTTTCAGGTGATGCCCAGCGATTTTATTGTACAATTGGCACTCCCTTGTTGTCAGCAGGAATTTTGTCTCTCCTTTATTTCCTATTCTGCCTAAAAGTTTCATTTTATAAAATTTTCAAATTTCGATTATAAATTTATATAAATATGTTTTATAAATGAGCATAAAATTAACCAAAAAAATTAATTAAATATGTTTTATATTTTAATTGCGTATAAATAATTTTATATATTTTATTATTGAAAACATAATTTAGTTTTTAGCTAATCTGAGGTTAATTCATATATATTTTAAATACTTAAACTAAGTTTATAAATATATAATTAGAAAATTAAATTAAATTAGTTTAAAATTGATTAATCAGAATATAATAGATAGCGAGTAAGTGATTGGGCGAATTGGGACTCAAAGTTAGTATTGCTGTGCCATTTGAAAGTAGGAATACAGATCTGTACAGTCTTCTTAAGCACTACTGTTTTTCAAATACCCCTCTTTACCACTCGAGATGGGAAATAAAAAGCAGAGCTGACACTTGAATATGAATTTTGGGATTACACAAGTTTTCTCTGTTGGCTCGAGTGCTGACTCTCTACTCATCCCTTTTTTATATTTGATAATAATAACAAATAAAATGTTTAGGTAAATGACACTAAACAGTCAACGTTTGCTTAAGGATCAACATTTTTGCTCAAATGGGATAAATTTTGAACTTAAGGTTAGGCGCGGTTTAATAAAATAAGATGGTTTAAGTCATTGAGGCTTTTACTTAAACTTCTTTTTTTGAATAAATACAATTCGGTATTAATTTTGGTTCACTCCTACGCGCCAAACATTGTTTCCCAAACATTCCCCAAACTCTACTCGAAAGCTGGCAAAATGTGAATTGAGTTAATATTTCTCTAATAGTTTGTTAAAAAGGCCGCACTCTAAATGGATTGTGTGTCAAACTGCTTGAATGTCAATCAACGCAAAAATTAGTTAAGCTCGCAAAACGTTTCGATTGGAGTGACGAATCGCTTCTTTGAATTTCATACACGCCAAACATTTACTCGTTTCACTCTCGATTCCTCTCCAAACATTAAGCTCTCGTTCAAGTGCTTCAGACTTGTATCTCAAGTTAAACCTCTAAAACATTTCGAGAGAGCGAATTCTTAAGCGACTCATGTTGAAGATGAGGGCATTAACTAATAATAATAATTGTCAAGTTTTATCGCAACATTTAAAAGCAATTAGTCTGCAAAGTAGTTACAAATTGAGCACAAATGTTAAGGGAAATAAAAATTGTATATTAACTGTCATTTCTTAACTAACATTTCTTTAAGAAATTCTTTTCAATTGATTATTTAGCAAATACTACAGCCATATATTATTTAATGATGTCTTTTATATTAAATCATTTATAGAAGACTTTTATTTAGACTTTATATAACTTGATATACTTTTGCGACACTATAATTAAAATTTACTAATTTTCGTGTTATTTATTTTATTATTATTTTAAACTAAAGATGTCTATTTAAGCATCAAAATAAATGCTTATTTGAGTTATTTGTGATTAATTATTTTTCTGTGTTTTTAAAACTCTATGCTCTTTAAATGAATAAATGCTTTGCTTTTTAAATTTACATATATAAGCATTAGTTTCGTTGTTCCGTAATAATTATCAACAATAATGATTTTTCCGCAATTAATTTTCCTCAACTAATTTCCTCAATTAATCCCTACTTTATAAATTTTCTTATTAAATAATTTGAAACTCTATTTTAAAAATTTACTCTTTTTTTAAAGTATTGTGAGATTTATTACTGAGTTCTTGTGTATACTATTCTCGACCAAATAATTAAGAGCCAAATAAACTAATTTATTGAACGGAATATGAACTGTAAAATAAGAAAAGTTTTGAAGTTAATAGAGAAGACGATAGACGAGGAGAGGGAGCTTACAGTTGTTCACTTCTTGAGCACTCACTCGATGACGACGACGATGATGATGATGGTTATGGTACATGCGTTTTGAGTGGCACTCAAAGCGGTTGTTGAGTGGTCTCTTCTCTTTCGGCGAATAAGCATCTTCTTCAACGAGGAGAGGGTGGCGCGCATATTGTTGAGGGCCATCCAATGCGCCGCTCCTCTCAACTCATTCAGCGGCTAAACGTCTGCCCAATCCCTGCACACCAGCGATCAATAACGGACGGCACTGCTTGTCGTTGAATACGCGCCGATTAAAAAGATACCTCTCTCTCGCTAACGCACGCATCGCCACACACAACCGTTTTTAGGGTACAAATCCTGCTCTCCATGTGTTACCTCAGTCGAGAGCAATGGTTCTGATTTGGTTCGATCCTATACTAGTTGTCATCACTTATGTTCAATGCTTTCTAACAAATAGTATTCGCGAGTTTCTCGTTTAACAATATTCTCGTATCGAAAAATTAAAATAATATAAATGATTATGAAATACACGAGTGGTGCCAATGGCCAGGTTTGTGGCCATCGATTGAGAACTGCCAACTCTTGTAACGCACTTCCGGACTGCTTTCAAATGACTCGCATTTTGTGTTTCGCTCATTAACTGTGCGCTAATGTCTCAAATAGTTATCCATGTGTTCGTAAATCGCAAATAAAACACTTCTGCAATCTTAATGTATTGTCCGTCGTCTTTATACACTGTGAACGTGCTGTCAATCATGAAAATGCTAACAAATGCCAATTCTTCCGCTTCGGCCAAAGACAGAGCTTCGTTCGGCTTTAGTGTCAAAGACATACTAGACCTGCCGACGCATAAGTCGGCGCTTAAAACGGTTGCCAATTCTAATTGCAGTGCACTCGCAAACGGCAACTCATCGCTGGCCGTCGACAGCAATGGCGGCGACAATTGCCTGCTGTCGGCCAACTCGCAGGCCTACCATCCGGCGGCCGCCGCTCTCTATTACGGCTCCGGCATATGTGATAATCCGTACGCCCGATGGTTCTCCGCGTCCGACATGTTTGCCTACTCGACGACACCTTTGCGTAAGTTTTTATTGTGTGCGTGCAATCAGTTTTTATTAGTTTCTATTGCCATTCACACACTGGCTCTATAAACATCCGAATCTATTACACGAGTAGTTAAGAGTCTGATGTGTGTCGCGGCGCATAATCGCCAATGCATTTAAACTTCATATTTAAACAGCTGTCCGCGTAAAAGCATATCTAAACAATTTAATAGTTTAGGTAATAGTTTAGTTAATCCCGAAATGCTGCTGCATATCCAGTGCATAACCAATTTGCAGATGTATTTCTGCGCCAAATGTGCCATTCCTTGAGAGCTATGCTCACTCTAACCATGTTTGCCGATAAAACAACTGTAAAACTTGCTTTTGGACACTGTTTGGGCATTTTTTTGCTCAATTTATTAAAACAGAAATATAAATCACATTTCGCTTATATAAAGCTCTCAAAGTGTGATTTGATTTTCTTTTTTATTTGTTGTTTAACCGATTAAAAACGGCATTAATTTGAAATAAAGACGATGACTTCGTTTATATAAAATTACGATAATTGGAGTCATAAATGCCAAAAGAAAACACAGAATCAGATAAACGCGAGCGCAATAAATCATTCAAACTTGTATCAAAAAAATTTATTAATATTTGTAACTTAAATATTTAACAAATCTTGTAAACGAGATTATTATGCGCATTGACTTCATCGACTATGATTTGATAATAATAACAGCTAATAAATTAAAAATTTTAAAGTACAGCACTTAGAAATACAGTAGTGATAAATTGAAATGCATGCAACAAATTGATTACACTTGAATGGCATTTACAAATGTTCACATTTGACAGCCTCGCTAAGCCAAGTCGGTCTCGACACGACCCGCTTTCTCGACCCCATCCAAATACCTCCCGATCTAACCGGTCATCTGGCGCTGTCGTCCACCTCATCCACGAGTTTGTCGGCCGTTGAGGATCCGGCGGCGGTGTCGTCACCGCAGCACACGTCGCCGGCGCTGCCGACCGACACGGCAGTGCTGTCGCCCAACTCGGCCTCGAGTCCGAACCTAATCGAGTCAAAACCGCTGCTCAACAGCGATCGTCTCATTGGACATCATTCGCAGCATTCGAATCAAATTAGTCCGCCGGAGAGTCCGTTCGACACGGAGAGCAATCTGAGTGTGGACGGCAGTGAAGGTGATATCGAGCCCATCAACGGTCTCGGCTCTGACGACGGTCTCGGAATGGGTCGCCGAAACGGCAAAATGAACGAAAACGGCGACTCCGGACTGTCGGCCAGTGGCCTCTCGCACGGCGCTAACGGCGAACAAACTCCTAAGAAGCGAAAGAGACGCGTCCTCTTCTCGAAGGCCCAGACCTACGAACTGGAGCGACGATTTCGTCAGCAAAGATACCTTTCGGCGCCAGAGAGGGAACACTTAGCCAGCATTATCCGTCTCACGCCCACACAAGTCAAGATTTGGTTTCAGGTATAATTGCTTTCATATTATTAGGTGACTCACACAGAATGCATTCATTCCTCAATAAACAATTATGAATAAGTGAATAAGTTTTGCATTATTTTGAAATTCTGTTAAAGAGATGTTTAAGTATTTTTAAATATCTATTTAGTGATTAGAAGATAATTGAGTATGTGTTTAAATTAAAATTGTAAATATTTAAAGTAGCGATCGAAGTGAATTGTGATAAATGTCTAAAAATAGTCATTATTTGAATTGCTTTCTTTTAACATATTAGCAAAACTTGAAACAAGTTTGATATTGATATTGATTCTATATATCATTATGTTTTAAAAAGTTAACATCAAATTTAACACAAAACAATTTTTATTAAAATGAAAATACATATAAATATTTATTGAAAATTAGCACAGTTTAAGCACAGAGATCTCGATAATGAAACTATTCATTAGTCATGAATGTATTTTTTCTATTTAAACCAATTTTAATCATATTTTTTCATAATTGATTTTAAAACAAAACTTTAGATTAAGTTTACAACATTATAATCAATATGTGATTGAAAATATTTTTGCATAAGACATTTCGAGATTTGATGTATTATTATGATGTTGCTATTAAACCTTGATATTCAATATATTGGCATTTGCTTAACTACAGTTTATAGTGTCAGCTCAGATCTCCTTATAAGTTACACGCATAAGAAGTACTCCACAGTGAATGGTTAACAAAGGCATAGCTATAATCTTAAATTAACAATTTTTTTAATAAGTAAAGATTGCTTAAACAGGGACTTATAAATAGTATTTCAATAAAAATGATTTGATTTGCTTGATTCGCTCTATTAATAAGGTTAACATTTTCTATTTTCTTTCTCTTTTCTTTATTTCAATTATCGTTAAAATAATAGGCAAAGTCTATTTCGATAATGAATCGTTTTTTAAGCAATAATTTTTTTTGCGATAAAACTCGAAAACTGATTTTCTCCGCCAATAAATTCATTCAATTTGTGCGATTGCGATGAATTAGTTTGAGCATACTTTATACTTACGTTCGCAGATATGATGATAGGCTAACAATGAGTTAAGATATGAGAACCATTTTCTTTGGCTGCCTTTTTTTTAAGTCTCTCATGTGAACAAAATCATTCTGTGATTTATTACTTTAATCTGGGAATAGCATTGAAATCAAAACTATTTTTTCGATATATTATAGAGATATTTGCAATATTTATTCACAAAACAAAAATTAAGAGAAAGTATTTCATGCGTGAGGAGAGAATTCCTGGATTACGAAATCAATTGTCAAAACGCATAGTCTGTAAATCAATCAATCAATCAATTGAACGCCTAAAGTAACAACAAAAATATTCACTACATTTCAGATATCATCCACAATAAACTGAGCACAGGTTTAGGTCCGAATGATTTATGCTCACTGTTTTGCTTTCTCATTACCAGAATCACAGATACAAAACAAAAAGGGCGCGACAGGAAAAAGGCTTAGACATGAATCCGCTGCCGTCGCCGAGACGGGTGGCGGTACCAGTATTAGTGCGCGACGGCAAGCCATGCCAACCGGGATCGATGCTGAAGAGCCATTCCGGCCAGGATATGGCCAACGGTCTGCCGCCGAACATGTCGGCGGCCGAGTTGTCGCAACTGCCGTCGAGCGCGTCGTGTATGTCGTCGTTCAACATGAACGTCATGCCATCCCCCTATGGTCACCATCATCTCATGCATCATCAACATCCCTGGTGGTAGTGCTGGTGGTAAGCCTTTCAGATCAATCTGTTATTTTCAAAAAACCATAAAAAATATATATATTTGGCCAAAAGAGTTAACAGCGCTGTAACAACTAAAATATGAGAACACATTTGTGCGAAACAAAGTTATTTGTAAAAGAGAAAGAGTGGGAAATGAGGCGAATTAATAATTTGGTACTATTGTAGTTTAACTTAATTGAATTTGTAAGGAAAAAAGTTTTACTAAACGTATTATTTGCTTGAATCGCTTTAATTGTTACTGTATTTTTTGCTATATATAATTTTTATTGGTAGCAAATATTTTTAAAAACTTTAACTTAATTTCGAAAACAAAATTTGAACAAAGAAAACAACAACAAAATCACTAAATTCCAAAAAACACTTTGAATTGACCGAATGCTTAAATCAAATTTTACTGAGTGTTTAGCATTTTGGTTATTACTAATAACTTATTACAAATAAGTTATTAGTAATAATTTATTACATTAAAAGCTAAATTTTAAAATGCTATTTTATACAGTCTACTCAGTCTATCCGAATTCAAATATGCTGATCAACAAAACTACAGATCAATTTCAATTAATAGAGCGATTTATTTATGGGCGGAACAAACGAACTCATGCTAAACACTCATTAAAGTACTGAACAAATTGTAACAAATAATAATAAAATTAAAAATCTATTAAAAAGGAAATCGTGTACAATAATAATTATCGTTATTTTTAGCCTTTTTTTATTAACGCAAAAGCAAAACATGGCTTAGAATAGGGAAGAAATATAGAGGAAAGAATGTGTACTTTGTATGTGTGCCTTAAATAATATAAAAAAACACTGTATTGTGAATAAGGAATATCGTTTGCAAACGTTGACAAACCCAAGCGAAACAATACTTGTGTGTAAAAAATGATTATTGATGACAAAATGCATAGATTACATACGAAATTATATGTTACCATGACTTCGATAAGCAAAATTGAATATTAGTTTATTTTATATTACAGTGAAAGAAGTGTTCATTTAAAAATTCGCTCAGTTTTTTTTCTTTTTTGGTTAATTCGGTTTTAACAAAATATAGGAAATGCTTTTAAATATGATGACTCTCTTACTCATTCGCAGTATTTATTTGATTAATAAGCTTTCAAAAAAATATATTTGAAACACAAATTTTTTGTACATTTTTTCCCCAAAAATTTTGTTTATTTTAAATAATTGTTATTGTCTGTGCTTTCATTAGCCAATCATGTTTGATGCAAATACTGTGTAAATTAAATCATATCATTGTAAATCGTGTTAAATATATAAATATATTTATAGACATGTCTCTCGCATTTTTGGCATTTTAAGTGAAAATCGTTACAAAGAACAGAGTTTATGAATTTGTGTACAATTTTTTTTCAATCGATTAAAATTATTTCGGATAATTTGAAACATGTCTTTAAATATTTGGGACAACAAAAGAAAGGCTACAAAAAACAAATTAAACAAAGAACGCAAAGTTTTTGTTTTGTTTCGTTTTTACAATCAAATACAAATTTTTAATTGTCTAGTCTATTATTAATTGTAAACTTGTAAGTTTCGACCTAAACTGAAAGTTGTACAGCTAAGCGCAACAACAATATTCAACATATTGTTGACATGACAAATAATTTTACCAAAAAATAAAAACAATCAATGTTTATCACCAAAAAATTTACATCATCACCATTGTATTATTATTATTATTAACTATTATTATTATTATTATGTTATTAACTTTTCTGTATTTAATTAATAAATTATATTAAATGACAATTATAATAAAAATAAGTTGAAAATAATTTCATATTCTAATTTTATTTTGTGTTCTTGT
>JAQIYA010001644.1:0-12054 GCA_034699355.1 Microtritia minima
CGTACGCATTGAATATCACTTTGAGCTTGAATTGGTTCGTAAGAATGTCCGCTGAATTGGAAAATAATGTGGTGTCCATCGAGAGGATTGATGAATATTGCAATATTGAATTAGAGGCTGAATGGCATTTACCAAACAAACCCACCACTGATTGGCCCAACGAAGGGGTTATTTATTTCAAAGATTACGCCACCAAATATAGACCGGGACTCGATTTGGTTCTTAAAGGCGTCGACATTCACGTTAAAAAAGGAGAAAAAGTATTATATTTTTAGTAAATTATAGTGTTATTATTATAATTAGTATTATTTATATCATAACAAACTCACGTGAGATTTTGAACAAATAATAAATATTACAAATCTTTAAAATATGAAATTATAATATTATAAATTTAATAATTTTGAATGTTTATAAAAAAATCGAAAATATAGTTCGAATTGTAGTACATTTGTATATGAAACCAAATAGTGAGATAAAAAGTTTAGACTAAACATACATATATAGCTACCAAATATAACTTCGTTACCAAATGTATTATATGATGTAATATGCAATTGCAAAGTAATGTTCAAAAATAATTTAATTTTAAAACCCTGGATAAATCTATTAGAAGCTATCATTTAATAATTTTACTTTATCCTACTCTACTTAATTTTATAACAGAGAGTTATTATTGATTAAAGTTATAATTTAAGCTATTTTTAATTTGAAAAATTTTGAATTACTAAAATGAGTTGAAAATATAGATTGGAATAGTTGGTCGTACGGGTGCGGGAAAGTCATCGCTTACTTTGGCATTATTTAGACTTATCGAAGCCACGTCTGGCAAAATAGTCATCGATGACATTGACATCAGCACACTTGGGCTTCAGGTATTCAAATGATTAATAATGAATATTATATTATTAAAAGTCTTAAAGTATGCAAGTCGTAGAGAATTGACATAAGAGTGTCAAACATAGTTGATTTAAGTGGTGTTTGAATATTCTGTTAGACTGTTTTACAAAGACTGGTTCAAATCTTGAATTAGCGCTGGAAGTCATCCAAAAAAAAAGTTTATAACTTATATTTATTGAGTGCACTAAAGATTTTAAGTTAAAGTTGCATTTCAGATAAAATAAGCTTAATTATGGCATTCACTCTCATTATAGACATAAACCTCAACTTTTATTGCGTAATATGTCTAACTGTATATAAAAGGACACTTAAAAAACGCAAAATAAATGAAGTAAAGTGAAAAACCTTAAGCCATTAAAATATTGAATTTAAGATTTCCTCTTTATGTTTTCGAGTGGCGACACACTTGTAAGTTGGAGTTGAGCTGACTGTTTAGTTTGTTAGACAAATGATTTATAAGTTTTGCATTGAAGTTAAGTAAAAAATATTCCGATTTAATTAAATAAATAAACTACTGTTTTATATTCACTGCCAACTAAAACAAATATTTAGCATAATTTCAAAGTTTATTGGGTTTTTAGCTTCAGTTTCAGCATAAAATAAATTAACTTATTTGACTTAAATAACAAGAAAATTGTTTATAAATATTCTAAATAATTAAGTTTTGAAATTCAGTACTTCGCAAATATGTTGAAACTTACTTGTTTTGTGTTTTACTTGATTAACAATTAAATTATGAAATATACATGCATTAATTGAATATTGATGACAGTGTAAGAAACTAAATTTAAGAAATATATAGTGATTATAATTGTAATATCATTTATAAATATTATATTTGTTGATTAAAAAACAAGGATATATTTCAATGACATTATTTTATTGGTTTACGCAAAAGTTTTTTAAAATTAATAGAAATAAAATTATTTAACGTTATTTTAACATAGACGGATAAATAACTGTTTTAGATGTTAATGAAATTTCTACGTATAATGTGGTTTAAAAATTATACACCAAAGTATAATTAGAGAGTTCTAATAACAAAAACAAAATTACGAAGAAGTAAAAATTACAGTTACTGCGAAAAATATTTAGAATCTAATTATCTAATAAAGTAATGTAAGCATTATTCAAGCATGCATTCAATTGAATTTTATATTTTATAAGTTATTCATGCAATGAGTCATATTATGGCAATTCAAGCTGACAATTATAATCCAAACACAACAATAATAATATTTTGACGTTTTATTTTATGTTTAAGTTTTATTGTCGGATCGGAGTTTAACTTTTTAGCTGATTTCGTCTTTGACATATGCAAACTTATGGATTTGAGATGTCCATCTGTCTGTACCCCCGATAGAAGAATGGGACCCCATGTGGTGTCATAGTAGTAAATTTTTCAGTTTTCAAACATGAAATATAATTTGGTTATCAGAGACTAAAATGCTATTTTAGACTGTTTATCTTAGTTTAGATTTTTAAAGTATTGTTGAAATGAATTATTAGAAAATTTAATTTTAAGTATTGTCAACATTAATTACAACAATGAAAGAGATATAAAAGATATAAAGTTAATATTTTAAATAAGATAACTAAAGCGCGAAAGTAGTGAGAGATTAAGTAACCCTCAAATACTCAAAATAATGTTAAAATCAGCTCATTTTGCTGTTCATACTTGTTTTAATATAAATTTTTAGGGTTTATTCATTGAATAAAATTGATTAAAACTAAATCACATTAACCTTCACTATTTACTTTAATTTTTCATTCAAATTCTTGACCTTAACTCTAAGTTTAGCCTCGGTTATGATGCTAAACACTAATTGAATGTGTAAATTATATAAGGAAAAATAAACCTCTATAATCAACATTAAATTTTACATTTCTTATGTACAATTTAAGAAATATATTTTGATTTACGTGATTTGTATCAGTTGTGTAATATTTTATCTCGAATATGTATATTCACAGTATTACAGTTCACAGAAGTACACCTCCCTTTATATAAAAAACTGTTTATTAGCATTCAGAATATATATATAGATAATTAAGAGAACGTGGAAAGAATAGAAAACTTGCTATTATTTTGGTGTACTTACTTGTATAGAATTTTAATATAATAATATAATTTAATTTAAGTTTCTGTAAAATTGCCTAAACTTTCGATTCTAGTTATCACTTAATATTGTTTAGCAATTGTTAAGAGCAAAATCAGGTTTAGTCACTTAAGTCAAAATGTAATTTGTAAGTTTGTTTGAGATGAAGCTTTTTATTTAAAAATAAATTCAGATATTGATAGTTAGATATGATTTGTTTTTTGAAAACGAAAAGTGTTTTTTTAGCGCTTAAATTCGATCTATCGAATCAATATTTAAATGCATAAATTGCACGTTTGAGTTATGGCAGCAAACCTTAAAGCTTAAGTCTATAACAGATGATTGGATACTTAATCACTAATTCATAATGCAAATGATTAATTTAATTATATAGAGAGATGCATAGATGCATATATGCGTGCATATATTCGATAATTTAAAGTATCATTAGAATCGCAAATAATATATTTATTATACGTTACAGGAATTGCGGTCACGACTTACTATTATACCACAAGATCCGATTCTGTTCTCTGGAACTATAAGGAGTAATTTGGATCCATTTCACAAGACTAGTGATGAAAAGGTTTGGACAGCTTTAGAGCACTCGCATCTCAAGCCGTTTGTGAAAGGCTTAGACACTGGACTCGAGTACAAAGTGAATGAAGGCGGAGAAAACTTGAGTGTCGGTCAGCGACAACTTATATGCTTAGCGCGAGCCTTATTGCGAAATACGAAAATATTAATTCTAGACGAGGCGACCGCAGCTGTCGATCTGGAGACGGACGGCTTGATTCAAAACACCATTCGCAGCGAATTCGCCGATTGCACTGTTCTCACCATAGCTCACAGGCTTCACTCTATCTTGGATTGCGATCGAGTGCTTGTGCTTCACGACGGAAGGGTTGCAGAATTTTCGTCTCCAAAACAATTGTTAAGCAATGAAAGTACAATCTTTTATTCGCTCGCAAAGGATGCCGGAATTGTTTGAATTGTGAATTTATAGTTATGATTATATTAATTTAATAATTTAAGTATTACATTAAATATAAATATAAATTTTTGGATTTTTACAATGTTTTGGTAAAAAATTATTATATTTTTCAAAATATTAATTTACTTAATGTCAAATAAAAATATTTTATTTACATTTTCATTTAAAATGATTTTTATGCGTACATACAGTATTATATGCTATACTTTGTATATTATGCTTTATTTTTTATATGATATTTTATTTGTCACTTATTTGTCACTTGTTATTAATTAAAAACTCAAGATAGTGATCATGAATTTTGATTAATAAATTTGAAATTTTAATCATTAAAAAATGTGAATAGAAATATGTTAATAACAAATGTATAAAACATAAAAGAGAAAAGTTAATGATTATAAAATTCATTACAAAAGTGTTGGAAAAAGTCAATATTGAGTGAGTCATTCAGCAGAGCATTCAAATCACTTTTATAACGCTTTTATATTTTTATTGAAAATATATTCATCAATAAAATGGTGTTTGCCTAAAGTGTGGTGCGGTTCAGATTGCAATACTTAGGTATACAAATGCAGATTTTAATTATTAGTTGTTCGCTATTTTATATAAGATGGGAGTCAACTTAATGTTTCGCTGAAAATGTTGTATAACTTAACTGTTGTACAAAAAAGGCGAAGTTTGCACTAAAAAAGTCATTTTCAATTATAACTTGAATTTTTGACAAATTAGTTTGTTCTTTGTGTCGATAAAAATGAATTAATAGAAAACTCATTCAATTTAATAGTGCGTTACGGATGCGACACATGCAGCACAAAGCCATGTGTGCGAAACGTGGACACACGTTGTCATACGCTGTCCATAAGTGCATCAAAGTTTGATTGAATATAACAAAAACAACTAACATTGTAGTCGCTCTTAGTTAATGTCAACTTAACACCTGTGATATCCTCTTTATGAGTGCTCTATAGACTCAATACTGTGCGGATCACAGACTATAAAAGAAATAATAACTACAGATATTACAGAATTACGTTTGTAAACAAAACTAATGCACTGCCGTTGACTCATAGTCATGCAAATTAGTGATCAGCAATAATTGCAACCCTTTCAGGAGAGGCCAAATGCAGGTTTGGTTACCTGTGAAGGGCTAATGCAGTTGATCTGCTTTGACGAGGCATGCAATTAATGGCTAGCCATGAGTCGCTTTCAGTCCCTTTCAGCCCATTTCTGCTACATTTCGCAATTTACAGGTGTATGCTTTCACAGAATAATCTGAATTATAAAGAACTAAATGGTGCACAATATTATCGATGCGGTCATTTGCAGTATTGGACAGTTAACCTTAATAAGCAGCTGGTGCTGCAAATTGGGTAATGCCGACAATCTATTATAACAAACTTAGCGATCATTACACCTTTTATGGCTCTGCGTTTGTTTAGCCATCAACTCTATGATCAACTCGTATGAATTGGAGTTAGCGATGAATTGCTGATAACACCTGCTTTTTTCGCATATAAATTACAATATATTGCGATATGAAGATAGAGATACGCGAAGTGCGTTATTATTTTAAGATTATTGCATCCATTGTGATGCTGTCTCTTATGGTCATAAATGTATGAATGCATGTTTATTGCGGTTTAGCTATTATAGACTGGAGCTGTTGAACAGTACATGCAAATCAACAATTTCTGTGACTACTGTTACTCCCATTAAGAATCTCTATTATGAATTTTGGTCGAGTGTTTGGTGTACTTTGATGTACATTCTGTGTATATTCTCTCTATAGAGTTACTAGGATTTGACGGAAAGCAAAATTGTATCAACAGTTACATCTACTGTAGCGATCAATCCATACGAATAAGTGGATGCGAGGGCTTCCGACTAATGCTTCATTTGACGCAAATATCCAATTTCAAGCTGAGTTAATTTGGTTAAGGCACTAACTTAGTGGTCAGCGAAGACTGGACAAGAGAGGACAAGAGCTCTCAAACGGTAAAACGCATTATGTCTGTTAGGGATTTGTTTTTTCAGACAATTTGATTAGCGGTCAAAACATGCACACAACGAACAGTCCATAATCTGCTTACGAGTTCTGCTCAGAGAGTTGCTTACGAGTTGCACTCTGTTTACTAGACATAATTGCGGATAAAGTACTCCTTTCATGCATTTATAGATATTAAATATGACAACATTTACTAGTGGTAACAGTATTGCAACGCTGTCCGACTCTGTCCGACTCGGTCTGTCATTTTTGAAACCACAAGAGACTTCTATTTTAACAAACATTCGAAGTGTTAGTTTTGTTATTTTAATTATTTGGTTCATTATTAATGACACTATAATGAAATTTGACTAACGATAGCAAAGTCTGAATTGCGAAAGCTTTTGGTTAATTATGCATAAAATAAAGATACAGAATAGAAGTTAATCAATAGTTTAATTAATAGATAAATCTGATAAACATAATATAAGTTATCATAATTTCGCATTTAGAAATGTAATCAATATAAATATATTGATTTAGTTCTTTCAGTAAATTATGAAAATAATTAAATTAGAACGTAATTATGATAAAAGAGTAATACGTAAAAGTGATAAGTATTAATCAATATAGAATTTCAAACAATATAAAAGCCATGCAAACGCATGTTTTTCTTTAAGATAATTCTTCAAATGAAAATTATTATGAAAATTAGATATTTTATATTTTCGAGTTCATAAGAAAATGTTCTCTACTGATAACAAGTGGCTTAAATACCGTTTGTGCCCTTTTATCGAAGCGAATTTGAACATCAATTTACAGCATTTTAGAGCTAAAGTGCTCATTTCGGTAATTGTCAAATATTTTAAGTATAAATGAATTACAATTTCGAAGATCCAAATACAAGGGATTAATAAAAATATCACAAATTCGAAAATTTCACCGAAAATAAAGAAGAAGAACTGTCCGTAAGAGTATATTTTCAGAAATACAACTTTCGAAACTCTTACTACTTTAAGTGGCCATTAAAATGTAATTCGAGAAGGGGTTACAAAAGTACCACAATTTATGATTAATAAAGCTTCAAAAACTTGGATTCGAAGATGTCGTCAAATCTACTATAATTAGGGTCTTTATATTGAAACCCATAAATAAATATAATTGAAAAATAAAGTTTTTATTAATTTTTGAATTTGTATGTTTTAGTTTTTTGTATACCTGTAAATTTTATATTATTAATGTTATAAATGACAATTTTTTTTTAATTAATACTAATAAACTTTATTATTAACATATTTAGATTAATAAATAAATTCCATTCGAAATACATTTAATTCTATTTAATTCTTATTTTAGAGTAATAAACAAAGTCAGTCAATAATAAGGACAATAAACGCGTTTAGTATTTAATTTGTGCGTTAATAACCACTTTCTTTGTTCTACTGATGATAAAATTTTATATAAGTTTCAAAATTATCACAAATATTTATATCAATTGGTTTAAATATTGTTTAAATGTTGTCTAACATTTACCTACTTTAGGGTTGATCTACAAAAACGGAGTCTGATAGGTGTTCTCCGTTTAAGAGGGGTTTCTAAGTTATTAATCATTAATTTGCTAACTTGAATCTCGTGTTTAAAAATTTAAAAGTTTGTTAAAATGTCAAATAAAATATGTTAATATATTTTAAGCACTTGGCATTCTCTTTCTTTATTAGAGAGGATTATAAATAGACTGAGAGATAGATTTTGTCAACTTTAAAATTAACTAAATAGCTAATTAACAATTTTAATGAATTATAAAAGTTTGATTTCCATGAAAGTTATAAAAGTTTGAGTGAGCACTGCATGATAAATGATAAATGAATTTATTAAATTATCTTTATTGAGGCAAAACAAACGAAAAACTAAAATATATCATAAGTCCATAATTTAACTCAAATTAAAAACTTTAAAAAGTAAAAAATATTTTGTTTTTCGAAGATTTCTAAATTATATTTATGTGTGCGAAACTTTTTGAAATTAATGTTACGATTGAAAATTGTTTACTGGGTTTAAATCAAAATAACGACTACAGCAGCACATGTAATACAATCAAAAGAGTATAAATCACTGGTAATATGTATCAAACATTATTACGAAAGTGTATAGAAGTTTCAAACAACAAAAATGCATTATTGTGTTTGAGTATTGAATTAATTATTCTGTCATTTGCGAACATAATTATTCTTTTCTCTAACCATTCAAAGTGTGTGATCGTAGGAAAAATTATTTTTTTGTGCTTTGGTTGGAAACTACTCAATGATCCACTTATTATCACAAAAGTTAGACGAACTTTGAATTTGATTCGATATGAAACTTAAAACATAAGCACGAGTATATTAATTATAGTGCCATTAAGATAATGAAAAATTATAAAGAGTAAAGCAGCAAATATCTGATCGCATATTTACACAGATAGAGAGACGGATAGAAAGTGAGAAGAGTGTGCAAATCAGATAGAGAGGCATTCTTGTTGTGAATATAATAATCAGGCATCAATTGATGTGTTGTCATTTAATCCTTTGATGCGAACCACACTCTCAATTCAATTTCACTGATAGAAGAAGCCGAGTCATCAATCATAACGACACTTACACGACGGCTTATTATAGTCGACTAACTGTATTGATGTGCTCCACTCTTTATGCATATTAATGCTGCCTATTATTCTTATTATTATTGTCCAGTATTGCTGTGTAAGCAAGTTTTCTCATTGCTATACTTGTTCACTATCATACACTAGCATACAATGCCATTATGGCTGCATATAAGTTGCATGAGATAAGAGTGATAAGAGTGATCTGACACTGCAATAAATCACGCTTTTGCAGATGTCATTTCGCTATCGCTTACCAATATTAAGTTAAATTATTATTGAATACAATCACTCGAAACAGTTTCATGTAAAATGTTTCATTTGTGGGCCTATCGCTGGGCCTATCGTGTCAGGAGATAATCTTTCAAAGCCTAATGCCTAATGAATTAATGAGCCGATATGACGGTCACTGCAACACCTTTACATTACGAGAACAATGCGAGACACATTGTGTGACAACACATGCAACAGTTATGATAGCAGCGAATCGTAATGACCAGAACGTTGCGAACAGTTTGCATAAAGTATTGTTTATACGTTGCTTTACAGACTGTAGGCTACAGTCTGTAGCAGTTGTGATAATAAAGTGTGAATGTTTATCCCTTTCGGTTGTGGTGATTGCATGCAACAGAGTCGTGCACCGCATTCATTACGTTACGTGGGTTAGTGAGACACTTAAAATCATTAATTTGCTGTCAGTTAAGTCAACAGGGAAGGGAAAGGAAAGGAAAGGCTTGCATCGTATAATTAATACTCGACATTACTTTACGAATCCCAACACAAAAGTTAGTTTCGGTATAATAACAAAGTTATTGTTGCTTCAAGTCTAGAGTCGTGCGATTATCATTGAGTTGATGGCAAAAGTAAGTTTTTCTATTGGTAACTCGATAGTGGCACTCATTCCCGACGGAACGTAATGAAGTGAGAGCTGCATCGCTAACTCTAACTTAACTCTAACTCTATTATCTATGCCCACAACTAAATCTAGAATAGAGAACAATATTTCAAATCTAATTCGCATTTCTATTTCGAGTCGCATATAAGAACGTTTGCGACTTTGATTGTGTCGTTTCATTAATAATGGTTAATAATGGCGAA
Source organism: Microtritia minima (assembly GCA_034699355.1). NCBI lineage: Eukaryota > Metazoa > Arthropoda > Arachnida > Sarcoptiformes > Euphthiracaridae > Microtritia > Microtritia minima. The sequence continues at coordinate 9,714 of JAQIYA010001644.1, forward strand.
AGTCGTCGCGAGTCGTCTCGTATGTCTCAAATATGCCAATTAGAAGAGCTCGTGTAGATTGCAATTATGAAACTCATTTGATATGCAATAGAAAGCATATCATCTCAAAGCCATACGAGACATACGAGCCATTTGGGCTCAATATGTGCGCCGCAGTGCACGAAACAGAAAGTTTGAGATTTTATTTACTTTCGCGAAATGGCGTTCAAACGACGCTTAACCAAACACTAATGGACATCAAAAAACTTCCTTTAATTTTGTATGACTGGTTCGACCAAAATAAAGCTATAAAGTGAGTTATATGTGCATAGAGGCAGAGCTGGAAGGCTATGATAAGTAAACATTATTCAATTACTGTGTCCTATCCGGTGCTCATTATTATCCGCTCAATGTGTGCGCCAAACAAAAATCTCGCAGAAGTACAATGTTTTTGAAATGCATAGCTTTCTGATTACATGATACGCATATCCATCGCTTCAATGCAAACAACGCCCGATAAGCCAACAGCAAAACCAAATAATTGATTAAAAAAGTTTGTTAATAAGTTTGAATAGCTTGCTATAGCGATAAGTTGGGTCTCTCTAGCGATAAGTCGGGCCAAATTGGGCTCTCATATCGACATTGACCTAATTGTGGCGCTAAAGAGAAGTGTTAATTCAAATCATTGAAATGATTGAAATCAAATCAAATGAAATGAACGCAATAGCGATGCACAACAATGGCCAACAATGCAGAGACTGGCAGTGCGGGCAAAGCAGAGTTGCACTCTCTTTGCACTCTCGCTAATATACCATTGGTTATGCCATTGGAGGGGATGTTTCGCTGATGTCAGAGCAGGGCTTTAACATGAGGTACAATAAGCGTTAGTCAAGACTTAGTCTACATTCACTCCGCTTCTCAATCTTGAGGTGAAAGACACGAGAGAGAGATAGACAGAGAAGAGTGACGATCTCTGCGTTATCGTCACTTTGTTATGAGATTTGGTCGCAACTCGTGTCAGAACTGGGCAAATGAGGCACACAACTGACACAACTGGCGTTCAACTCAATCAAAGCTCAACTCGATCGCCGACACCGCCGACACCGTCATTGTCATCATCATTAAGCGGACGCCACACTGATAGCTATGATGACTCGCATCACTCCGACCACTACTTGCCAGTTATGGGAGCGATGTTTGCGCGCCACAGTTGGAGCAGATATCATATCGATTCCGCTCCCGTATCGCCACTCACTGCCCACACCTATTGGAGTCCTTACGTAATGGTGATCGTCAGCCCTCATCATCATAACCATAATCATTACATGGCATCGACGCTCGGCCAAAGTAAGTCAGCTATCATTTGTTTGCAAAGTTTGCACACCTGACTATGCAAAGCAATGCATTCTCTGTATCCCTTATGCTCTATGCTATGCCATCCGCTATGAGGTAATCACTAGCAATCAGACACTTCCTAAAAAACCAACGCATGCATCGGGAATGCCAAACATAGAGGTAAAGAGCGAGAGATACACACTAATTGTATGACTCATACAATATTGATGTGTTTGTGCGCCTTTTCTTACGCTCTTCACAGAGCATAGAGAGTTACGAGAGTTACAAGTGGGAGACTATGAGAGAGAGAGAGAGAGAGAGAGACGAGGAGAGAGTGGAACCCAACCCAAGCTCTATCTGTTCTCTCCCTCTCAGGTAAACGTATTCTCAGTGACGGTCCAAAAGTGATCGTAGCATTGACTCACATCGAGTTTGCAATATTGAAGCTTACAGTGTTAGCGGACAAACGCATTACAATAGTTGCGTTCGGATCGCAAATGTATGGCTGAGTTGAGGGCGCACTGCATTGCGAAACACAGCCAACTGGGGGACAGTGGGGGACAGTGGGGGTGCAAAGGGGGTCAATGGGGGGCATTGGGGGCGCATTGGGGACAGCGTTGGCTGCTCTGGCCTGTTGTTGATGTGAAGAGATTGGACACCACCTGTTCACTTGTCGAGAAGCAATCACTTCCCATCACTTCCCCCCTCACGCGCTACCACTGAACAGAGCGAACATCACTGACGAATGAGTTGCGATTGTTTTAGTTGAGCTCACTTTTCTAAAAATAAATTTCAAAGTAACAGATTATAGTGAACTGCTTGAATAAATCATTTGCAATAAAAGAGTGTCCACATTAACCAAATAGTGGTCGCGACTCATTTGCATTTGCATTTACTTATTTGTGCAAAAATAAAATAATTTTCAGGTCTTTTAAGTCAGTCTAGTCTGTGTTTACCAAACGGGCACTATTAAAATGACAACCTTTTTGCTCGTAAATATTTTTGAGTAACTTAGACGAGCAGAAGA
>JAQIYA010001645.1:0-12051 GCA_034699355.1 Microtritia minima
AACTTCACTAAATTGGGTCAACTATAGGTTCCTTCCCTTCATCGGGGGGGGGGGGGGGGAGCGAACTGACGGATGGACGGACGGACAGCCAGCCGGACATCTCAAATCCATAAGCTTGATTTTGTCAAAATAAGCTAAAAAGTTAACTCTTAGATCAGATCCCATATCTTGCCGACACATTCAAAAATAAATTCCAATGAGTTTAAGAATATAAAGAGTATAATACATCTTATTCGCATAATAGGCATTTCACTCATGTATTAATTCGATTGTGGATCAAATACCGCAGTAATTACTAATTAATTTTTAAATACTACTAATAGTAATGCCTGAGTAAGTCATGTTCTAAAGTCTTCGAAATGGTTTATTAGATTTTGTTTCAAAGACAATACTCTTATAATACACTAAATATTCTTAAAATGCGTTATCTATTTAAAGTGTTTTGTAAAGTTTACTATTAGATGTGGTGCTAAGTTGACATTAATTTGGTCATAAAAGTCTTTGATTCTTGAAATTGCGATTTCTTATTGTTAATTCAATGCTTGGAGAACACAATGAAAATACTAAAATATTCATTCAAGATTTATTTAATTATTATAGTATAATAAGTCGGTAAAAATTAAGTAAACAGTTTGTATTTGAAATTAATTATAGATTTATAGTTTTAATAAATTAAAATTACACAAATATTTAAAAGCAAGTAATTAACTATTATATTAACGATAGCTTAAATAACCATTTACTTGTGTATTATTTCATTTCAAGCTTTAATCAAAATATTTTGCAAATAATGCTAATTTCAGAACAATTCTTAAATAAAATTACATTTTATTGAATTCAAATGCAAAAAATATTACTTTACAAAATAACTTTTAGTCCAAACCAATCAAAATTTTTTCTTTTCTAATTCAGACCTAAAAATAAATATAAATTCAATGAAAGTTAAAATGAATATAATATCTCGATATAATGAACTCGTTTTGAAAGTGACAGTAATTGAATTAATGCCTAACTATGACAAGTACTGCGTACGCAAAACGAGTTGAGAAAGCGTTAGACATTTACTTCAATTGTTTGCTGAAGTCGTCTTCGATGTTGTCGTCGTCCCAATTGTCTTCCCATATGTTCAGCTGTTGCTCGTTCTCACCACTATCGGTGCACACTATCGCAGCAATCAATCAATCAATCAATGAATGCAATCAGAGAGTGGCATACCTTCTGCGGGAAACTCTTCAAACTCGTCGTCCTCTTCGAGTAATCCGAGGTCTACTTTGTCAGACTTGTCAGACTTTTCGCTCTTCGGCGCCAAATCTTTAGTCGATTTGCTGACACTCTCTTTAACTTTTTTGTCACTCATATTGAATTGAGTGGAATCGCTATCGAAATAGAGTGCAAATAGTGACCAATCATTCACTTGTAATCACACTTTTGCTGACCATATAATGACAGAGCATTTCAAAGCGATGCCAATATATGCTTAGTTTCATATCACGCCAGAAGAGGCCACTAAAGGGTAACACTTGACAGATCGCAGGCTATTTTAAAAGTTGTTTTAAACGTTATGCCTATTAAACCGAACTTTAAACGTGTAATAATGAAGCTTTTTTAACCGATATGTTCGCTGTTTAATGATTATTAACTTTTCATAATTTTATAAAATGTAATAACCTTTCATTTTTTGAAGAAGAATAATATATTATACCTGTATATCAATTTAAAGTATATTTATTAAACTTGAAAAGAATTACAAATTTGTTTCAAATTTAAAATAAATATTTGTTAAAAATATTTCAAATTATCTTAAACCTATCAAATCGTGATTATCACATAAAGATATTTTCTGGTCATGTTTTTACTTAATTTTAATTGTTAAAACATAGATTTAATTTAAATCAGATGGCATTTAATCCTTTAACGAGTAAGTTTACTGATAAAGTTTACATTAAAGGGTGGGATTTTAGGTTAAACAAACTGATGAAAATAGGTTTTTATGGACAAATTCGGTTAAATAAAGTTCAAAAGTAACATTCCATGAGTATGTGTGTGTCTGTCTGTCTCGCTATAGACTCTCAACTGGTCAAAGGTATCCCACATGGCATATGTATTATATATGACCATATGACCAGCATGATCTGAAAGGTACCTCAGGGGGGGTCGAGGTGGTCCGGGCGTGGTCAGGTAGTAGGAGGCGACCGACTAAACCAGAAACCATGACGTGTGATATGTCGTTGAATTCAGTTCTACCTACTGAGTCGAATAAGAGTGGTCTCGGGTCGAGGGGACGGGTCTGGCCCTAAGCGGGTGGGCCAATATTAGGAGGTGTAGTTATGTAGGGTATCGTTATACTCAAAATGATGTCCTGATTTGAATGAGAGTGTCTCGGGTTAAAGGGGACTTAATGTTAAGGTGGTCTTGAGTTGAAGGAATTTAGTTTGAGGGGGTCTTTGATTGAAGTGGTTTAAGGTTAAAGGGGTCATGGGTTGAGTGGTTTAAGAATGAGAAGGATTCTTGAAATCAGAATCACGTACTGAAGAAAATGAAGTGGGATTATAGGAGGTGAGGGGTTCATAGGGTAGTAAACTATTTAAATTGTTCGTTCGTTAGCATGGGCTGTAAAGCTAGTTCTCTATAAAAATGTCTAACACTCAAGTACTAAAATTCGTACATTTCTAACCTAAAAATATTTTATAATGAAAGGTAAAAATTTTTAAAAATTTATTTTGATATTGCTTTTATTTAGTTTTAATATATTAAAAGAAAAATAGTTTTTTTTATAAAAAAAACTCAAAACTACAATTCAAAATTATTTAATATTTGAGAATTCAAGGTTTTGACTCTCGATCTCTGCACAAAACTTTTGAAAGACTCGCGCAAATGTTGTGCTCTACTTAATTTCATAATACATTTACACAGTTATGTATGAAATAATTTATATTATAAACCTGTTTATACTTTAATTGCGTTCTAAAGCAAATTCCCGGTATAGTATATTATTTTTTTCCTGTCTTTTATATATTTTATTGCTTTCCTTTATAACTCACTTACTTATGAAACCACTTTCAATATCATGCATTTAAAAGCGATTTACATTTTATATTTTTTGCTTAATATATAGATTTGAATTTTGGCAACACGTCAAGCATCTAAATCTGCAGCTTCTTTGCTTAATATCATATTTGTTTATTATTTAATTATTTTAAAGTTTTATTATATCATTTGAACATAAAAAATGAAAGCTAAGCTTTTTAGACATCTTTGTATTTTATCTATTCTGGCGTCAATCTGTACTGTAAAGTCATGGCCCACTGGAGCTCCAGGTATTAACACTTATATTTAGTTTTTTACTTTTTAAAGTATAGTGTTTTTATATTTGTAAAAAATTAATTTTAATCAAATAACATTAATAAAATTGATTTAGTAATTTTTTAAATTTAGATTTAAAAAAGTTATTTTATTTTATTCAATATAAATAATATCTCATAATTAAAATATAATGCGCAATACATATAAGGTATATTAAAGTGATTTGATTAAATAATAATGACAATGTATATTGAGATTAAGTACTTGTCTTAAAATAAAAGAATACATTAATGTTACATAAAAATTGCAATACTTTTGTTATAAATATATGAATAAATTATTTAGTTTGTTAAATTTTTTACTGATTTAATATTGGTCTAAGTTTTGGTCTTTTTTATGCTCATCTTTCTAATATATTTAGTCATTTACTTTTCTATTTAATGCTTGAGTTGACTTAAAGATAATTTATTTAATTAATTAGACTAAGAATAGTTTTAAAATATCGAATCAATATTTATAGAGTTTTTTAAAAAGAAAACATTATTGAGTGTAGATTTAAACTTATAAACACAATCTGGAAGTACGAACTTGTTATACTTGGTTACAGTACAGTTAATAATGCACATAACAAAAGTTAATATATTTGTGCCAAAAAACAAGTTTATAAATGAATTAATATTATATTATTAAAAATGACTGGTTGTCTAATGAAATAGGTCAAGATTTTAAATAAGTTATTTAGACTAATTGGTTAAATAATTTTGACTTTGATTTTATACTTAGATTATTGCTAATTTAATAAACTAAAATTTTATTAACATAAAATAAAGTTTAAATATTTGTATAATTATTGAGTTTTTAAATATCATTTTTAATGCCCTTATTATTATTGTTGTACTAAATTTTTTTAAATTATATTACTTAAATTTATTAGTTATTTTAAGAATATTTTAAACTTCCAATACAAGTATTCCAAGTGAAAGAAATTTAAATTTAAATTATGTTGAATTAGTATTCTTTAACAGATCAAAAGTAAATCCATATAAAATTGGTAAAATTTGTATTCTTTTTTCAAATATAAATTTATTGTATATTTATTGAGGCAATCTTTAAAAGTAAAAACAACTTCTCTCAGATACTGATTGTGAAGATCTTTTCACAATTGAGATGAAAGAGACATTTTGCAAAAATTTGATCGAGTCGTGGGACAAAATAATTGAATTTTTTAAGGGTGGATGGAATAACAATTGTTAAAACATTTTCCATACATATTCTGTAATGTGTTTATGATAAATAAATAAAAATTATTAATTTTATTTTGTACAATAATTTGCATAAATATGAATAAACATACGATAATATGGCTTACAGTTTATGAATTTTCAGCTGTAGAATAGGCAGATGCAAGAAAGCTTGCTTTGTATAAGCAATTTGTCATATATTGCAGAATAATATATAATAAACGATTCAATTTTAAAATCAATTAATTAATTTTGTTCTGCTTTGTTTAACATTTTTGTCTATTAAAAAATTGTTTAAAGTTGTATAAAACTTTAAATTTCTATTAATTAAATAAATTTGTATTTCCTTTAGAAATTCAATAAATTATTTAATAGAGCAATAAATTTTAATTACTTAATAATATGTTGCAAACTTACACAGAATCGACTTGCAATGATCTTCTGCCAAAACATGGAAGTAATACTGCAAAATCAGCTTTTGATTCACCATTTATTTTGACACAATCCAGTCAAGAATATGATGCTAATGAAAAAATTAAAGGTGAGGTATGCATAAACATAAATTTGAAAATTAACATTTAAATCAATCATCAATCATTCCATCAGTTATTAATATTTTGATTGTTAATAAAGCAAAAATTTTGTAAAAATTATCAAAAATGATCTCAATTGGTGGAGCTGTATCTTATTAATATAAGAAACTTGTACCTTATGTTTAATAACTTATTTACTCATTTATATATTTTATTGCAATTAATTATAGTTACTGTGACATCTCCGAGTGGTATCTCATTTAAAGGACTTATGGTTCAGGCTTTCGATCCAAACACTAATAATGGTATTAATTACCTATAATTAAACACTATTCAGTCATTATTTAATTTTAGTTCAAAATAAAATTTATTTTGCGATGAAATTACTAATGTCTGTCAATATATTAATTACTTCTCTCTCTCTCTCTCTCTCTCTCTCTCTCTCTCTCTCTCTCTCTCTCTCTCTCTCTCTCTCTCCTATTCTATTCTCTCTCACTCACTTACTATCACTTACTCACAAATAGTACATATGTGATAGCAAAAGGCTTTAAAATTTTTTTAACCTTTAACCTTTAAAGCGTAAAAAATTTTAACTTTCAATGCCATAGATTTTTGTAATAAAAATCTATATTTTTTTAAAGTTTCATAAAAGTTTTTCTTGAGATTATAATTGACAGAATATGATTGACCGAAATAATTGCTTGTGATTCGCAAATTATTTTTTGTCAGTTATATATGAAAGTGATGGACACTTTATATACCTTAATATACTCTGCAATTTATATTTTTAGTTATCTGAAATTAATAATTAACAAATCTGTTAAATTTGAATGTTTATTTAATTACAGTTATTGGAAAATTTCAAGCTGGACGTGGTTTAAAGACAATTGACTCGTGCAGTGCTGTAACTCACAGCGATAGAAGGTTCATATTTTGTTTAGTTTATAATACAAGCTCTTATATTTGAATATAGATTGGATAATTTGGATATTATGTTGTTATGAATTATAAATATAAAAAGTTATTTCAAATTGATATAAGCTTATTTTTAGCTGATTTTGATTTTGACAAAAGCAAACTTATGGATTTGAGATGTCTGTCCGCGAATGCGAATTTATTTTATAGTATTAATTTTATAGTTTTAAATATTTAAAAATATATTTAATAACTATGTAATTATTCTTAATTACTTTTAAAAATAATAGGGGGAAAAGATCAGCAACTCTTGTCTGGAGTGGACCTGCGAATAGTGGTAACGTCTCATTTCGAGGAACTGTTGTTCAAAGATTTAGTGACTACTATAGCAATTTAATTGCTTCTGTTGACGGAAACGTTTGATTATTGAGTTAATAAAAGTGTTATATAGTGTTATATGGCATTATATATGACATATCCTAAGTATTTATATATTCCAAATATTTCATTTTATGTATTTCATCATATTTTGTTAAGATATAACTAGTGTTGGGTAAAATTAGCTAAATAGGTAAAATTATTACATTGATTAAAATAATTAAATTTTTGTCCTCAAAACTAAATTTAATTGTCAGCTTTACTTATTAAAATATTATTCAATACATTTTAGTACAAAAAGTGATATAAGTGACAAAATTTTAATCTATTTATTAAAATTATATAAATTCAAAGTAATAATTTAATATATTTAAAATGTTGTTTGATTTATTTGAAAATTTTAAAACTATTTAAAAACTTAATTATGGTTTATTAGGGGTACCCGAAAATAACTTCCGTTTTATTAAGCTTTAAAAGGCTTTGCTCAACATTAGCTATAAATTAAATATATTATAAATATAAGTGATCATTATTTACAGTACAACTGGTTAAAAATGCAACATATATGTTACCAATTTAAATGTAATTATTTTTCTGTTAAGAAATATTAAATTAATTTAAATTTAATAATTAAACTCTTAATTATTAGTTAATATTCAAGTTTAAACAATTTCAGTTATTACAAAATGTGCTCTATTTTCTATATATTGTAAAGAAATAAATTCATTATATTAATCGAGGCATTAATGATTGAAGACATTATTGAAGAATTGCATTGACAATCTGCAAGCAGAACAGCGTTCAAACTTTATCCGTCAAAACAAGTCTAGATTTTACATTTTACTTAAAATATTATTTAATATTTACATTATATAATTCAAGCTAAAGAATCAATAAAACATTCTAAAATTTAATGATAGCAAATATAAAGACACATCTAAACTATTTGTTAAATAATTTCTAATATAACTGTCAGCACATGAAGGATTAAAGATGTGCTGAAAACAATTTAAATTAGTTTAGCATTTAACTACAAATCTGAATGGAGTTGTTTAGTTAAGATTTCATGAAGATTTTTAAAAATCTTGATATTCTTAAGTTTACACATAGAAACAAACAATATGTTGAAATTGATTTATAATTTTACAGCAAAATTTTTTTATTCAATAATATAATATTTACTGAAAACTAGATAACTAAATAAACTTATTAGACACTAATGAACAATTGTTAATTACTATTAGTATAATATGAATTAAATATTATTATTTTGTAATAAATAAAATTTCTATACTTTTAAACTGATTTTGATAAAAGCCAACTATAGGTTTGGGATTTTCGTTCGTTTGCCTGTCCCTACTTCTTCCCACATACGAAAAGAAGAGTATTAAGTGGTCAAAGTATGTTTGCATTTGAATAGGTTATAAGGTGTAACATCAGCATATTGTACAAAAGTGAAAATTATAAAGTCGAGTGCCGTTATGATGAAATCATTTATATTTGAGAATATTTTGACTATATAGGGATGTTGATTGTAATAGATACTATAAATAACGTAAAAATTAAAATTTGTTGATTGTAAAGGAAAGTTGATTAAAAATGGTATTGATTATAATGATACTCGTATGTAGTGTATAGGTGTTTGTTTAAAAGATTGTTGAGTACACTTGTTAACAATTTTTAACTTATTTTAATTTTGACAAAAACTAAGTGTATTTCAATTGTCAACAAGTTTCTCAGTTTGTTTGTTGTGTATGAATATATCGTACAATTTTGTTTATTTTTTTCAATTAATTAATTCCCACTTAAGCCCCAAATCTGCACATAACGAACACTTTTGACTGTAAGCAGACTTTCAGTTACTGTCAGTTATAGAGTGCTTTTTTAGTATATAACTTATATGCAACTTTCACTGTATCAGGTATTGACTGTCGTAATTGGTGCGCAACCCGTCGTTGTGTTCACACTTGAATTTGAATTGCGATTACATTGCATAACAAATCGCTATTTACAATGTCTGGTAAGACATAATCATTACACTCTATTTAATTAATGAATTAATTCAATGCAATTCAATGCCTGACAGCCAACGCTTTGGTTAATATAGAAAGACTGCGGTCTATATTAGTCGGATGTATAGATCGACAGCAATATCGGAGTGCGATCTTCTGGAGCGACAAAATCGTGACGCTATCGGACGGACATATCGATGATGTCTATCAACAGGCGTTGTGTTTCTATCACTGCAAAGAGTATCACAGAGCGGCTCATTGTATCAAATCGAGACAATTCCACAAAAGCGTGCTTTCGTGCAGGCATTTGGTGGCCAAATGTCATGTAAGTTAAGGCTTATGTCATGGCTTAACGTTTGAATTTTAATTATTTATTGCTTTTTATTGAATCAAGTATTTAACGCGTGAATATAAAGAAGCGCTTGAAATACTTGAATCGGACGCCAATGACTCGAAAGCCATGGAAATTGTTGAAACATCTTTAACTCCTGACGAAAGAAAGGCAATATTAAATAGTTTTGTTGCGAAATAATGTGTTAATTGAATAGTATTTTAGTGGAAAAGTTCGATTGCGTTACTCAAAGGACAGATTTATGAGGCGTTGGATAATAGAATGATAGCAGTAAACTGTTTTAAAGAAGCTCTTCAGTGGGATGTCTACTGTTATGAGGCTTTCTTTTCTTTAAGTCAGCATCAAATGCTTACCAGACAAGAGGGTTCGCATTGCTTTTATTCAATATTCTCTATGATCTTAGTTTAACTAAAAAGTTTTAATTTATTATTTTACGGTTTGCAGAAGAAGAAATTATAAATTTATTAGATTTCGAAAAGCAATGTCCTCCTGAAGAATCATATTTCGTCAAATTTTTATATGAGTCGCAACTTAAAAAGGTTAATATAATTTTAATAAATTTTATATAAGGTCTTTTAATTTAATTTAGTAATTTTTAAAATAATTATTTTATCAAAAAAAAATCAAAATACATTTAGTACGACAAACCCGGCGATATTAACATTCCCGTTGAGTTTTCTCATATTCTTCAAAATAATGTCGATATTCTTACCTCAGTAGCTGAAAGGCATTATTACAATTGTGAATATCAACAATGTTTTAAAATAACTTCAGAGTAAGTTTTGATTTTATTTCCAACCCTTTTTTAATAAAAATAAAATTTATAATAATTATTAATTCATAATTTATTAGAGTTTTATCCAAAGATCTCTATCACACACAGTGTTTGCCTATACATTTATCATGTTTAATGGAATTGAAAAAAACAAACTGTAAGTTTTTGTTTCTGTTTTTTATTTAGTTTAAAACAAAATTATTTAAAAATACATGTGGTCACAAGATAATGTTAATTTAATTATTTAAAAAATTTAATTTTAAATACTTATATTTAAATATATTAAAATTATTTTGACCGAACAGTTTATTTAAACAATTAAATTATATGGACGCGCAATTTTAATTTTTTTAATTACTTAAAAATCATCGATTCAAGATTATATTATCTTTTTTCAGATTTATTTGATTTGGCGCATAAACTCGTAGATTTATATCCTGAAAGTTCGGTACGATAACGTAGAAAAAACTTTTATTTGTTTCTATATTTTTTATTTACTTTTAGTTGGCGTGGTTTGCTGTTGGCTGCTATTATCTGTTAATCAATAAAACCGATGCCGCGCGAAGATTTTTGAGTAAAGCCACGACATTAGATAACGTATTCGCTCCGTCATGGCTTTTATACGGCCATTCTTTTGCTGTGGAGAGCGAACACGATCAGGCAATGGCCGCCTATTTTAAAGCTTCCCATTTGATGCGAGGCTGTCATTTGCCACTACTCTATATTGGATTGGAATATGGATTAACTGATAACATTAAATTAGCGGAACGTTTTTTTAGTCAAGCGTTATCAATAGCACCTAACGATCCATTTGTATTGCATGAATTAGGAGTCATTGCGTATCAAAGCTCTGAGTAAATTCATATCAGTTATATATTATGTATTTCATTCATTTCAGCGCAATTAAAATACTTTTTTATTTTTCTAGTTTTATTTCAGCTGAAAAGCATTTCAAAAATGCTTTGGGAATAATTAAGAATCGTAAAGAAATAACTGTTTTACCAGACAAATGGGAACCTTTATTGAATAATATGGGACATGTTTTGAGAAAACTCAAGTATACATTGTTTTTAATATAGATTATTGTTTTGAAAATGTTTAAATATATCGATCGGTAATCGATATTTACGATAGGAAATACGAAGACGCCGTCGACTTTCATAAGCAGGCACTGATTTTGTCACCACAAAATCCTTCTACTTATTCTGCACTCGGCTTTATATATAGCTTAATGATGAAATGGAACGAAGCTGTTGAATATTTTCACAAAGTATATACACTCACTAAAACGCACTCATAATAATAATTATTGATTAACAAGTATTGTATAAATTATTTAATTATTTTAGGCTTTAGGATTGAAAAGAGATGACGCCTTTTCGACCACAATGTTAGGCCATGCGATCGATCACTTGGTTACCGAAATTTCCGTTTTTCAAGGTATTTAATGATTAACAAAGCCAAATATAGCCCAAACAATATAATTTAATTCAATTAGATTCGGATTCAAGCATTACTGAAGATATGCCTATTTATGAGCAGCAATATTTTATAAATGATTTCATAAAAAACAAATCAGTTGAAGATAAATCACTTCCAAACATAAAAATTACTGGTGTCTCGACTAATAAATCTAAAAACAATGCGCTCAACACATCAATAGTGTCGAATGACAACGATATAAGTACTGCTGATTGCGAAATGGAAATTAGTAATTGACTTTATAAGTCTTATAACAAAGTTTAACATAATATTTAAGTTAAATAAATTTTTTATTTTTGATAATATCGATGCATGAAAATTAAAGCTGAACAACATTAGGCAACTCATCGTCATTTTCAGCATTAAAATCCCATTTAAACATTTTGGTTAAATTAGCTTTGAAACGATGAGCTCTTCGTTTCAGCGAATCGTCAACATTTGCTGACAATTTTATGTTTGAGAAGAAAATTGATAAATAATTAACTAAAAAGTTGTCGCGCTCGACAATATCCACAAACAAGTCTTCAGGCGTTTGCTTCAATTGGAAGTGCATTACTCGAATGAAGTTGGAGTATATATCACTATACTTAGCGATCGCCTCATCACTCGTGCAAAACAATTTCAGCAAATTTCTCCAGTATTCGAAAGCGTCGTAAACGTGACCGATTATGAATGCGGTGAACGCGAACTGCAAGTCGCCCAGTATTTCATTCTTATCGACGTAATTGGCGAGCATTTGCTCGAAAGTATATGTCGAGTCTATGTTATGTCTGGATATTTCAGCGGCGGTCGAACCCAACGGATACACATTGCGAGCGGGAATCGCATTGAAATTGATGACTGAGTTGGGCTCGCTTTCCATGATTGGCAGTCCGTCCTTATCTTTTAGTGCGTCATAATCGCGATTGAATTTGTCCAAATCGATTGGTATCAGTTCGGACACTGATTTAATTTTACCACACTTTGGATTCAAGCGATTAAAGAGCGAAAGCGTTATGTAATCTGTGAGTCCCACCCAAACACTGTACGTCTCGAACTGATACGCACCCAAACGGTCGTC
>JAQIYA010001646.1:0-12049 GCA_034699355.1 Microtritia minima
CTCACACATCAGTTATATTACTTTAAACATCAGTTTGTTTATTAAATTATTTAATTGTCAATAAAAATTATTAATTTTTATTGAATTTGAAAAGTTCGAGATTTGAAAAGTGCTTTTTGCTATCATTAACTATAAGTTAGTTATTTATAATTTTAAAAACTTTAACTGAAGTTAATATTTAGGACGAGCCGACCAGCGGTTTGGACCCACAAAGTCGGCGATACATTTGCCAAAACATACAAAACGCTATACGAGATCGACGATCAATTTTGATAACTTCCCACAGGTTCTCATATTTGTTGATTGATTTAGAATTTTACCAAAGAATATTCAAAGCATATCATATTTTAAAATAAATTAATTTCAAAAATAGTATGGAAGAGTGCGATATACTCTGTTCGCGTCTGGCCATTATGGTGAACGGACGCTTCAAGTGTATCGGAAGTCCTCAATACTTGAAACATAAGTAAACAGATTATTTCGATCAGTTCTGAGCATTACATTATTCTCAACTCTATGCGATTAACTCGCGTTCACAGATTTGGTTCTGGATATCAGATAACTCTGCGTTTGTCCGAATTTGAGGGCAACTGCAACGACGCCATCAGTTTTATGAAACAATGTTTTTCATCCGTTATACTCAGGGTGTGTACTAAAAATTATCTTTTTTTTAAATTAAAAGTCATTAAAAGTGACAAATGCTGTTAACAATAGGCTCATCACCACACTATGCTCGAGTTTAGTCTGCCCACGAACGACATACCACTTTCGGCTATATTTGAAAATCTTCAAAACGCTCAGCAAAGTTTGCATTTGCAAGACTTTTCCGTTAGTCAGACTACGTTAGATCAAGTGAGCTCAGACAACAAATCAGATATTAATATAACTCTATTTGGGTGACTATTTCGTTACATAATTCACTTCATTGCTAACACAGGTATTCGTCAGTTTTGTCAATCAACAAGTCAACGATTATCAGACGCCGATTCCGTCGCCAAAAGAGAACGCCGTTTACACGAATCCAAGTTATGCGAGTTCTTGCGATCGGCTCAACGGCGCCAAAATTCGCAGAGCGGTCCCCAAACCAGCGCAGCGCTGCCATAATTGTCGCGACCATCGAAACGGTAGTTCGGCTCCAGTCATCGCCGCCAGAAAAGTTAATTACTGGAGCACAAGTGAAAATACCACTAAATTTTAATTTTTTTTACCTCGTTTATTATTATATTTTTAAAGCAGGTGTTATAGTAATTTTTAAGACTTTCTTTCCCATATCTTTTCTATTTTATTTTCGGGAGAAATGAAAGGGAAATTTGGCCAAAAGTATGAACATTTTTTTTTGTAATTAATTATTAAGTTTTATCATGACGAAAAGAAAATTTCTTATTGTGATTATTTGGTTTGTTTGTGTTTTTGGTCAAAAAATTATTACATGAATATTTTTAATGGATTATCATTTAAAATGTGATCTAAAGATTTAAGGTTTAAATAACGTAAGTTTAATGAAAGCGTTCTCATTGAAAATCAGATTATTTTTAATACAGTAACGAATTATTTAAAATTTAACTTTCGAGTTAATATTTAAAATTGTTTCATAACTAAAAATTGAATTGTTTTAAATTTGAACATTTCTGTATGCTATTAATTAATGCAATAAGTTTAGTTTCCTCAAAATTGATCTCAATAGCATCTTAATTTTTCTTATAGCCGTTTTTTAAGGCGTGCCATATTTATTCTTCTATATATCTGAAGTCTAAAATTATATAAAAGTATACTTCTTCTAATCGCAAACTATTATTTTCACAATTTTTTAATTTAAACTATATAATATTAGGTCAACACGAGTTTTGATAAGATGGTGTGCAATTCTTAAACATGAAATGCCAAATACTTGAGAAATGTATTGCAATTTAAACTGTTATTGCTTTAAGTTATAGTCTATTTATCTTTTCTCTAAAGAATTTTAAAAACATTTTAAAAAATACATTGTAAACATTTAAAAGTAAAATTTAAGTCAATGTTGTTAATTGAAATTTTTAAAATAAAAAATTATATAATTAATTTATATACATCTATATTAAATTAAACAGTTTGACTTCATTCATATTATAGCAAATATGTAAGCGTGTATTTAGCATGTAATAATAATGTTAGTTAAAATTGAATCTAAATTTTATTTCGTTTTAATATAGAGTAGAAATGAATGAGAATAGTCATTATGAAAAGAAGTCTGTACTCAGTCTATACTCTATGTTACAGATTCAAAGAATAATACATTATTAAAGCTAAGGTATAGTTTTTTGCATTCTAACAATTAACAATTTACTTTTTTAAATTTTATACTACAAATGAAATGGCAATATACTAAAATTATAAAACAACGTTATTCATTGTTTTCAATAAATAAAATAAAAAATTATAATAATTATCACTTCTATTCAATAATATATTTATAAAGTTTTAAATTATAGTATTTCCATAAATTTACTAAAAATTGGTGCATACTTTGCGTTATAAACAACAATATATAATATTTTGTAAATTCTGTTTATAAAAATTGATTTTCGTTGAAAACATTTTGAAGAAATCATATTTAAATTCAATTTTCACCGTTACAAACAAATCAAAATCTAATTTAAAGTTGATTTACTTATTAAAGTCGCATAAAAAACGCTAAATAATCACAATGTCTAAGAAGAGAATATTTAGAGAAATTCAGGATATCATGAAAGACAACAGTATGGAGAAAAATGGTTATACTATAGAGCAAGTGGACAACAAAGCTGATCATCTGTTGGGGAAAATTCGTGGCCCACCGAACAGTCCCTACGAAATGGGCATCTATAAGGTCGACATCGTTGTTCCCGCCAATTATCCGTTTATACCGCCCAAATGCAAATTCATTACAAAGATATGGCACCCAAATGTGTCGTCAGTGACGGGCGCTATTTGTCTGGATGTGCTCAAAGATCAGTGGGCGGCGGCGATGACTATTGGCAGTGTTATGGTGTCTATTCAGACATTTATAGCAAATGCAGAGCCGGACGACCCGCAGGACGCCGTTGTGGCGCATCAATACATTACTAACAGAGATCTGTTTGTAAAGACGGCCAAGTATTGGACGCAAATGTATGCGGTCGATGAGCCGCCAAACCCGAAAGAGTCATCGCCTCAATTCACGGAGTTCAATGATTTGGTGGCCAAACTGATGAAGACGAAGGCCGTTAACAAGGATCAGGCGCTGTCAGCCCTCTCTTGCAACGATTGGGACTTATCGAAGTCTATCAACGCTATATAGACAGGCAGTTCTGATATTGATTTGTGATTAATAAAACTGAATTTGATTTAGTAAACGAAGAAATAATAATCGCATACACATTATAAGTATTAATCACTTAATCGAAAATTACACTCTAAATGATTCGCTTTAATAAATCTATTTAATCATAAATTTAAATGTAAAATTATTTAATTAATAAGTAAATTGTAAAAAGTTATGATCAATAAGTGGGATTTAATTTTAATTTTAGTATTTCTTATAATTGGCCAATAGGTTTGAGTGTAAATAGCACTAGTCATAGAACTATAATTAATAATTCCTAACACAAAAATTAATCCTTAATCCTCAAAACTTTTATGAATTACTTGTAAATTGCAAATTTAAATCTCTATGACTTATTCAAATAATTGAGTTTGTGTGAGTGTGTGCGTGTGTGAGTTGCCAACAATGTTTTTTATTGTTAAATTAAATTATTATATTAAAGTTTTTAAATTTTTAAACCCATAAAATAAATAACTGTCTTTGATGTTGATTATTGATTAATTATAAAATAAAGCATTATTCGACTATAAAACAAGATAAGAATATTAAAAAATTATACTATTAAAATGATGACT
The DNA here is from genome assembly GCA_034699355.1 of Microtritia minima. NCBI lineage: Eukaryota > Metazoa > Arthropoda > Arachnida > Sarcoptiformes > Euphthiracaridae > Microtritia > Microtritia minima. Next base: position 3,895 of record JAQIYA010001646.1, read on the forward strand.
TTTTAAGTGGCGAAGCAGCTGGAAATGGCTAATTATCAATAAATACAAAAAAATTGAAAGTTAAAGTGTATACATCTACTCAAAATGCTTTCATTTCTAAATTCCAATTAACATAAAAGTTTTATAAGCAATTTTATGAAAATAATGATAAAAAATCAAGTATAAGAAAAAATTTGGCTAAATTTGGTAAACCATTACATATGAGAGAAATTATTTGTTTAAATTGTGCGAAATTCGTTTACTAACCTAAATCGCTGGTCCCTATGTATACACTTATCTTATTTAATTTAATTCATTATTGCACTTATCAAATGTCAATCACCTCATAAAATAAATTTGGTATTTAAAGCTTGATATTTTAAAATTTCAAATATAAACTTTAATTGTAATCATTTATTGTCTATAAAATCAGCGAAATATAATGATCATTATTGTATTTTATTATTATTATTTTAATATAATTAAACAAAAACCAGCAAATGTTTTATTCAATACATGCAATTTGCATCAATCAACTAATTTAACTACAGTTTTCAAATTTTTAATATTTTATTTTATCTAATAAGCAAATTTTACTTATTTTTCTATCATTATTTAAATGTATCATAAAAGCCTGAATCACAACTACAGTATTATCCAATAAAAAATATCAAACAGATAACGCGAAGCCAATGCGTAGAATTCAAGTTCACACACATATGGTTCGGTTAAAAGTGAAAAATATTTTCCCTAAAATGATAACACCGGTACACGAATTTGATAAGAGTTAACTGCATAACAGTTAGCGTAACTGCAGTTAATTTACTCGATTCCTATTGACTGAGAGAAGAGACACACCACACACACCACTCTGACCTTTGATTTAGTCATTAAAGATAAGAATGGAATTGATTGCGTGAAATGCAGCACATCGTGGAAACATCGTAAACGCTTAGTAACTCAAGCAAACATTATATACTCTAAATATTTCCTAAACATCTCTTTATAATAATAAGTTAATTAATAAGTTATGAAACATGAATTGGCACCGAACACACATTCAGTTTGATAACAAATTCACAATCAATTATGAAAATCATATCCTAACCAATGAATAGGCTAATCATATAATTCTGAATGAGAAAAATTATAAATATATTTTCGACACACGCTTATACATGATTACAGCAATATTCACGTTTGATTCGATATGAAGCGAATCGCTTCAAACAAATAGTCGTCTACTCTGAATGTCACTCTAAAAGTTTGGCTCTTATAACTCGGTGTTTGAGCAGTTTCAGCGATAATCGTATGCCTGAATCGGCGGCCAACGAGTTCTTCGCCAACTGATAGACCACTTTGAATTCGTTTTGCAACTTTTTCAGTCTCTGTTTGATAGTGTGGTTATGTTTGTTGAGCTCAATGCGTTGCAATTCGTTGTTTTGTCGCTCCTCTTTCTTCTTATTTCTATACCGAGTCGACGCCCGTTTGTTTTGCAAACTTCGTCGAACTTTATCGCTCGTAACGGAACCGCTCGAGTAATAACCCGTGTTTGATGTCTGATATGTGGCCACCATTTCGTTGGAATAATTGTCTTGAATGATATTTTGGGCATCATTATGAATGTGACTGATAAATGGTTGGCTTACGTTGTTTGCATTTAATTCTTCGTCCGCCATAAACCATTGATATTCCTCTCGAGTAAAAAAGTTGACAGCATTGAGAACAGCTTTCATTTCTTCGTTACTTCTGGCCATAAGAAAGTCATTTAACTGTTCCATTGCAGAAGTATTGTCCAGATCTTCGTTTAGTTGCATAAAATCTTGAAAATTCATAATTTGCAAACCAATAAACCTTTAACCCTAACAAATTTAAACCTACAACAGAAAAGGTAATTCATGTTAACTTTTCGATACCGCAAGAAACAGCAGAAAAGTTTGCAATAAAAACAAAATCAATAAAAACTTTGTTTTACTTATTATTAAAAGTCAGTACTAGATTGACTTAAATAAAATACAAACAAAAAACTTATTTAAGCTTATGCATTGTTGATATAGAAGGTATTATAAATATTATCATTATTTCAAAGATTTACTATGATTGAGAGTCAATTAAACCGGTTTTTTGGAGTTTTGCTTAAATACTTCAATTAGTTCTTAGTTAATTGTTATCGCTTTTGCAAATCTCTGACTCGTATCATATTTGGTAAAAATTCAAAATTAGTTAGAATTAAATTAGTTAGAAATAAAATGTAGTGTGATTTTAGGGATTTCTACAAATTTATACTTAGACTATAGTAAAACTGTACGTGATAAAAGTATTTTCTTATCAGTCAATGATAAAGTTGGAGAGCATTTATTTATAGTATAAAAAATTAATTATAGTTGAAACTAGGAATTGGATATTTGAGCCATTAGTACCTAGAATTTTCTAAATGAAATTTAATAATTGTTAAGAATGTAACGTATTTACTAACATTATTCCACATCAAATAAAGTTAAACTTTATGTTATACTTTAAACTCGGTTCAATATTTTTTGCTGAGAAGCAATCCAAGACTCTTTAAAATGTTATTAGTGTTATTAATCCTGATTTTAAATATTTTTACTTTTTTTTGTTTAAAACTTAATTTAGAGATATAATTTATTAAAATAAGTTTTAATAAATTAAATCTTTTGTGTAAAAATATTAATATTGAAATGAAAGAAATGTTATCGAATGTTATATATTGTTCTTATATAATTTTCAAGAGTATGAATATTATCTAAGGTTATTTATTTTAACAAACTTCATATATTTAATTTTTTTTATTACATAAAATATTCCTATTTTTTACTCACAATTTTCTTTTCCTAATTTCCAGACTCTGTTTCAAACAATGAAATAACAGTTAGATCATAGTTATTTTTATTAAAATAATTTTATTTTACATAAATACCTGTTAGCAACAGAATATAAGTCAATGAATCCGTTTTGTTGAGCGCAACTATAAATGCTTTTTAACAGCTCTTTACAGTAATACATTCTATTTTTCATTATCAATGTTTAAATGTGTTCAAAGATAAGAGCGTTGCCTCTGTAGCACACATGCATCACGTTCAACACCTTAAGCCTAGAGTTGCCAAATCGCGTTCGGCATTTAAACCACATTAAATATTTTGAAAGTCTGGTTGTGTTTATAATTTTTTAAAAATAGAAATAATCTCTTTTACTTCATTTTTTAATAATTTATAAAAATATTTTAAACATAATCTTATTTTTATTTACATAAATTCAAATAATAACTAACGATTTTTAATAAAATGCAGTCTCATTTGATAATTCCATGGAAATAATAATAACGGCTATATTTTCTTATCTAATAGAAATAAATTAATAATAATTTGGTGAAACAAATTAAATTAAATTGGGAAAAATATTTTTATAATAAAAAAGTATGATTTTTGTGATAAAAAAATTATCAAATTGACTGATAATTGATTCACAGCTTTTCTTTTAAGAGAGAACAATGCATGGTTAGGGACAATGGTATGTCATGTCAAAGCGACACTTTTTCGCATTTAAACTCACTTTCATTGTGCAGTCTTTTTATTGTCTCTCTTTCTCACTAAATAGTCTTAACGCCCTCTTAACTCTTATAAACGAAGCGACTCACCGACTGAAGATCTAATCTGTCTCCGATTAAAAAGCTGTGTAATTATCGTTTATTTTAAATATTATGACTAAATTAGGACTAAATTTCTTAAAAATTATCGGAGTTTTTTTGTAAGATAGGTACCCTTTTTATAGTAATATCCGTTGATAGCAACTAACGATATACTACATATATTTATATTATGTAGACATAAGACAGCTTATTTGAAAATATTAGCTTCATTTTGAAACTTGCTTCGAATCATTTAAACTAGTGTTTACTATTTGCTCATAAAACTTATTCAATTATTTATTTTGCAATTAAGTAATGTTAGTTTAAAAATATAAAACTTAAATAGATTTCAACAATTTCATAAATCATTTCTTAAAAGTCTTAAATATTTACTGTCTTTCGTATATTAATATAAAATTTATCAGATAATTCTATTTTTGAAGCACTCAAGAATATTCATTTAATTATTGAACAAATATATCGATAATTAATTTCGTGTTTGAATCATAAAAGTTAAATATCGCAATAAAATATAATTACAAAATTATTTATATATATGTATTTTGATATATGTTGACCATCATTAAAGGTAGAAATCGTTTCCGTAAAATATTTTCTTTTCTTTTTAATTTCTAATAAAATAAATTATAATGAAATAGTTTTGTTTAATTTTAAAAATTATTTTTAGAAATTCATTAACTGATTTGATAATCTCTAAATAATGATTGATAACATTTTATTGTAAATTTAACTTAAATTACATTCTAACGTGTGATATAATATTATTACAATAATTAATATAATTTATGTATTTATAAATATCCATAATTAAGTAAATTTTTTTTACCAAATTTTGAAAAATTGTTGTTTCATTAGTTCAAAACATTCCTCTTTAACTTCAAAACACAATTTAATTCTTTCAATCCACTTCATTCAACAGCTTCGGTTCACTATTTGCTAAAATTCTATCTAAAAGATAACAAATGATTTATTCGTGTCTATGTTGGCAGTGAAATATCTTCCTAGAGGTTACTTTCTAAATAGATAAAAGTCACCCAATGCTCATTCTAATAAATAAACAACTTTTGAATATTTGTGGAGAATATTTCTGGTGAAGAATAATGATTATGTGACCAAAAACGTTTATTTCTACTAGTTTTAAGTGTTTCTGAAAGCCAACTGTAGTGAAACAGATTGCTATATCTGTTAATCCATTAATTTGATAGCTTTAACGAGGTCTGTATTTATGAAGGACACCAAATGGATAATTATCTAATAATTATTGTGTAAATAACTATTCGAAAATGTTTAATATTTAATGATTAATATATATATATTCTTTATAAAACAAACTACTAGAACACATTACTAGAATTATTTCAAAATATAATGGTATAATGATTGCAAAGTGAGCTTTAATGTTGTAAAATCTGGTAAAATAACAAACTTTAAAATATAACGCGAGAATGCATTTTATTTTGGATCATCCTTTGTATAATAAATAATATATTTTTAAATAATAAGTTAATATTTCAATAAACATATTACATATAAATATATATATAAATTTTACATATATTTATGTAATATGTTTATTGAAATTTTAACTTATTATTTAAAAATTTATTAACAATAAATTTGTTATTTATTATAAAAGCGCCGTTTCGAGTCTATAGCCGGAAGAACAGACATATTCATGACAGCATTTTAAATGATAACGTAACTAAATGTACACAAATGAATTCAATTCCAGTAATTCATTAATAAAGCGATTTTATGAAAATTTTAATTTCGGTGGACAAACATTAACAGTTAAAAGATTTGTATATTAAATTTAATAATATGATTGTTTATATAATATATTATTAAATATTCCATATACTATATAATATTTCAAAGGAAATTATTGAAAATTGTCAAAAAATTGTCAAACTATATCATCAATTATATCAAAATAATAAATTACATTTACTAAAACAAAATTTTAATCACTAACCAAACATTAGAGTTTAAAACATTTGCCTAAAACTATCTTTTTATAAAATTTCAGCCTATTTTATTCGTATGTTATTTAATTTATAGTTATTTTTGTTCAAAAATTATTAATATTCAAAACTTACGAGCATTATCTAACGTGTCTTTTAAATCTAACTATTAAATGCTTTATATCTTTAAACAAATTAATATTTTTAGAAAGTACTACAGAAAAGTAATAGAAAAGTAAAATAAATTTTAAATGGAAAAAGAAAGAATAAATAACTGTTAAGTACAAGTTGTAGTAACTGTTGTAAGTAAGTGTTAATAAAGGTTTTACTTTGAATTTTAATAATATTTTCAAGATTAACATAATATTATTAAGTCAGTACTAATTTTATTTATTAATTTTGTGCTTTATTTAGTCTTTATGCCTAAATATAAATTTAAATTGTTTTATGATGATTTAATAACCAAATATTTATTCATACGAATTGTGCAATTTCTATCTAAAAAAAATTATATTAATGATAAGAAAATATTATATTATATTATCTTATTTAATCACAGGTGTTTTATAAGCAAAATAAGATTATAAGCAATGAAATGCAGTGAAAAGCATAAAAATCAGATTAAATAACTGCTAAACAATCATAATAATTGCGTATATAATCATCTAAGATATCTCATTTTTGTTTTTTAATTATGTTATCTAATTAACAGTGAAGTAAAACTTTGTTTATTTTAGTTAAAATTTCAAATCACAAATAGATGTTTTTATATAAATGAATAATTTGTTGAATTTTATTGGCACAAATTATTAAATAATAACTTATGTCCAAAAAACACAATATAATTTATGCTTTCAATTAATTTTCTTATTATAAGAACAAATTATTATTACCATAAAATCTCATAGATAAGCCGAACTGTAAGAAAATTTAGAAAATAATAATATATATCAAGTTCGGTAAATTAGATCTGAACTAAATAATTTTTTAAAGATTCGCATAATTTGCAGACAATTTTAACTAAGATCCCTTGCAAACATAAATTACTGTATAAGATAATAAGTTTAATAACTTTCTTACATTTCGGCTTATCTATGAGATATGGTAATTTAAAATTTGAAAAATAAAGTATTGTGCTATTGTCCTAAAATATTGATATAAAGTAAAAAATTAAGTTATGTGAGAAACTGTGATTATTATCAGTCATTATTACTATGAATTATAAAGATTGAGTGCAAAGAATTATTTTGCGGGATTCGGGTGTGCGGGTGTGCGGGACTGCACATATATATATACAGTATTTATTATATCTTTACTTGCATTATAAATAAAAATTATTTTTTGAATCAATTTATTAAATAAAAAATTATAATTATAAAAACAAATTATTAATATTTAGTTTAATCATTATCTATCTTTTAATTTTTTATATTTTTAATTATTTATAATAATTAATTTTAATCTGTTAATTCTTTTAATTAAACTTAGTTTGAAAATAAAGATTTTAAAAATGTGTATTGTGTTTGATAATTAATATATACCATGATTAATAAAATAAATTATACATATTCTCAATCGTTTTACATTTAAACTTCACACAGATTGATGAAAGTTTAATTATTTAAGATTTAAGTGTTACACTTAAGCAAACGTAATAAAATAAATAACATTTCATTTAAAATAGGACGAGTTATAAAGAAAATTTATAAAGAAAGTATCATAAAATAAATATTATTTTTGTTTAAATAATTACTTAAATATCATTTTATTTTTTGATAAACTGTCCAAAAGAAACATCGAAAAACAGGTTATATAAAAGATGATCATATAGTTTAAGAGATTCTCCGCGAACTGCACTTTCAAAATTGAATATAACAAAAATGTTTACATTTGTGAGTTTAAGCATAAATTGATAAAATGAAAAGTTTACTCGTGAGTTTGGTTTTTTACTGCTTTATTTTAAATACTAATTATTTTAATTGTATAAATATATATTCACTATTAGTAAAAATATTAAATATTATGGCGATACTAAAGTTTGGACACTGTATTGTTGTGAGATGCATGAGATTTAATAATACTTCATACGTGTGGCGCCGCTTATAACCTAAATTAAATACAGTGTCCAAACTATAGTATAGCCAACATTATATATTAAAATATAAATTAATTTGTTTAATATAAATAAATATAAAATTTAATCTAAAATATTAATTACAGTTACACCACAATCAATGAGAAAAAATTATCTTTTAATTGTGCTTTAATTTAATGATTTAAAATAATTTAGCAGTAAATTAAAAATACTGTAAAATTTAAATTCAATAAAGAATAAGAATTAGAATTGATTAATGAAAATATAAAAATGTTATTTTGCATTATAGCTATTAAAAATCATAGCAAGCCTTGTATTTGCTTCACACTCGACTCAAACTGCAAAATACGATTCAAGCTTTCGTTATGTGAGCTCCAGTATCGCCAACAGAACCAGTGATAATGTTCGTTACGTTTCGAGTTCTATTGGACGTCGGATTAAGGATAACAC
>JAQIYA010001647.1:0-12046 GCA_034699355.1 Microtritia minima
TCTTTTAGAAAACAAACTATTTGAATAACTTTTTAATTCAGTTAATATGACGTTTTGAAGGGTTTGCAGCACTTCATTAACATTTATTATATTTGAATTACTCAATTAAAAAGTTATTCAATTCGTTATGCATAAAAAATCAGGTATAAAATATATGCTCAAACAACGAAAAAAAGTATACATTTACAGCGCGAATGAAAACTCGATTCCTACGAGCGATACCTACATTTCCTTTAGATTTTGTTATAACATTATTAAGTTTAACGTAAATCAGTTAATATTACATGAATTTAATTTAATCTTCTTTTTAATTTTACTCAATTTCCTAAAAATTTATTCCTATTAAAGTTCTTAAAAACTTTAAGATAACTTTGTTTAATAATTTAAATATGAATTATTTTATTTATTTTTATATTTATAATAAATTTATAATTTAAAATTGAAATATTATATTAATTTTTCTACTTAGCAATCCGTATGGAGAAAATTTTGATACTGAAAAATATAAAGACAAAAAGAATTATTCTGATTCAATACTGGATATAATGCAATCAATTCATAAATTATTAAATAATTTGCTTCAAAAAGAATGGCAGTGGAGATACACGTGCAAAGAAATACTAGCGATTAAATGTGACTGGACTGTCAGTTATAACAAGTACATCAAACAAGACTCGAACTTTAGCCGCATTTATACCACTTGGAAAGACGATCCAGAGGTGCATAACAAGAATATCATTTACAAAATATTGGTTAAAAAACTAGACCATCAATTGAACGAACTAAATAATTATAACCATAAAACTCCATTACTGGAAAACTTATGGATCACAGCCGAAACTGTTCAGCAAGACTCGCAACAATGGTATTCAAAGAAAATGCAACAATTCGTGTCGTCCTCAGCATTTCAAGCGGATCTAACAGTTTTCGGTGATTATCACACCAAATGTCTGAATGAGTGCATCGATAGGCAGACGAGCGAACACAATAAAATTCTAATCGAGTCGTTCTCCAATCTTACCGCCAAACTATTCTCTAGTAATAAATTAGATTTAACAAACAAAGTTAATTTTTCATATAAAAACTTTTGTCACGAGAACAGCTTAAAGCCTATTCCCACAGTTCTGATCCAATGGGGCGCATATAACCTATTGTCGTCGGTGTTTACGGGCAAATCAGAGCCTGTGATGAACGAGTCGAACGAAGAGCTGCGCCCGAATTGTATTGTTTTAGATGGAAGTGTGCTCATTGGAGAGAAGGCCAAACTGACAAATCATATGAATTGCGGCCAACAGTCTGCGGGATTGTTTGATACCAAACAACTGCTTGGAAAGGATAGAGACTCGCATTCGAGTGAAGAGCTATCTAAATATCCGTTTGATTTTGTGGACAACCAGCTCAGCGTTAAGGCAACACTGTTTGACTGCGATTACTTGTTAAGAATTGAAACAGTAAACGCTTTGCTTTTGTTGGACATCAAATTGGATGCCGAGAGACAATTCAATTATCAGTTTCGCAATACTGTGATAGCTATTCCCACATATTTTAATGAAAGACAAAAACAAGGCGTGAGAAATGCGGCCAAAATCGTCGGCTTTGATAATGTGAGCACTTTGAGTGAGTTGACAGCTATGGCTATCAATTACTGTGAAACAAATGCGTTTGAAAAGCATGTTCTGTTCGCAGTCATTCACGGCTCCGATTGCGAGGCAGCGCTATGTTTAGTCAATTCGACACAAATTCAATACATTGCGTACGAAAACACAATTCAGTCGCTTAATAACAACAATTCAATTGATTGCGATCCAAAACTATTTATAGATAATTTTGAAATCTTAGTTAATATGATTTTACAAACTGCTTGTTTGGAGAGGTTCTGCATTAATGATGTGGTTATTGCGGGAGAAACTGATGTGATTGTGAAAGACGTGCAAAAATGGTCGTCCAAGTACTTCGAATGTGAGCCGCAATTCAATGACAACCCGCTCGATATCATAACCAATGGGTTAGCCATATATAGCCAGTCGACGGAAAGCAAACCATTGAAAATTGAGATAAAAGAGGTATCGACGCATACTTATAGCTGTGAGTGTAAATCGTCGTGTCATTTGAAAGGCGAATTGATAGCTAAAAACACAAGCCTGCCGTTCGAGAGCAAGTCTCGGTACGATTTGCGCCAATTCGAGCCGCCATTTGACTTCTTCATACTTCAAAACGACGACCCGATTTGCAAGTTTCATGTAAAGGAGTTTCCAGTTCTGAATGGCGACCGATGGGCGAAATTAATACCGAAACTCATTGTGAATGCATTTGGTGACACTCGAGTTAAGCCGAAAATAGTCAGCAGAGGAAAATCAAAGTTTAAGCTCACTCTTAATTTACTAGAACTGTCTGTCGCTGAGCTCAATATGGAGAGAGAAAAAGTTATGCAAATACGAGAAAAATTGTTAAAAGTAAAGAGACAAAAAATTTGATGCAAATAAATTTGCAAAATTAATTTATTAATTCTGGTATTGCGTCTTAAAAATGAAAATTTATAAAATTTTTAATTAAAATAAAATACTTTTTTTCTAAACTAATTATAACTTTATTATAGCTCATTTTAACTTTAACAAAAGATTGCTTATGGATTTGAGATGTCAGTAGAGATTAATAGACATTAGAGATTAGGATATAATATTAGGCTGTTTAGCTTAGTTTTGCTAAAATATTGTTAAAATGTATAATTAGAAAATTTTATTTTAAGTATTGTTGAGACTAATTACAACAATGAATGTTTTAAGTGATATAAGTTAATTTTTCAATAAAATACATAAAGCGCGAAAGAAGTGAGCGTTTAAATAACCCGCGAATAATAAAAATAATGTTAAAACGAGCTCATTTCTATGCTCATTAGCGTTTAATACTTATTTCTATACAATTAAAATCAATCAAAATGGAAACACTAAAGAAATAACATTGTTTTAAATACAAATACAAATAAAAACATACTGTTTCGTTAGTCGAACAGAATTGTAAGTCAACCTACATTTCAATTGTTTATAATTGTTACCAATGTTAAAATTTTGGGAGAAAACGCTAATTTGAAGATTTTACTAAAATAAAAATCATGTATCAAAATCACTGAATGTCACTGAAAATCACCAAATTTCTAAAGAAAAATTATAATTTTTAATTAAACAAAATGTGTCAATTTTATAATTGAAGCTATGCTTAAACAAATTTTATAATCTTTTTACTGATAATTTTCATACAATATACTTAGAATCTAAAGTATATTGCATGCAAAGTAAAGTATCAGATGTAAAGAAAAGCACATTAACAAGAGCTAGTATGGCTTTAAGCGTGATTTTGATTTTATGAAATTATCTGTTTCCATAGAGACTCTTTGAAAGTATAGAATTTTCTCCATTATGTAATTCGTCTCATAATCGAGATATGATTTGCGGAGATGTAAAGTTTATAAAACAAATAACAATTATTAGAAATTAATGGCTAGTGACCATTAAAAACATAAATTACAGAACAAATGCAAAATTTTTAAGCCTTTTTAATATATCCTAAAATTCCGATTAAAATGCACTATTTTATACATTTATTATGAATAATTCACATTTAACTAATGACTGAATTTTTAAAATAGTATTCATTTATAATACACATCTCCTGCTTAGTCTCTTTTTTTCATAATACTTATAATAAGTAAGTTATCTGCTTATTTATAAATCATATAATATAAGTAAATAAATATAATTTTATATGAAATCAATTGTGATTTACAATTCACATACTTGTATCTCACAATTTTATATTACTTTAGAGGATAAGAATGAAATTAAAAATTATAAATAGCTGTAATTACAGCAGATTTAACTAAAAATCACCAATTTTTAATAAACTTAATAATTTAAAATTTAGCAGAAAATTTTTCACCTAAATTTAAAAACTTAGATAACAAATGAAAAATTGCGTGAGATATAACAATTAATTATCAAACATTAACTAAACGAAATAGAATTAAAAGTGAATATTTTGCACAACTGTGTCAATGTATATGCATTCAAATCACACCAAAATGTATTGCTGTAATTTTTAAAAAGCTCTATTTACTAATTATTAAAATCGAGAAAACAGCTCCGAGAAAATTTAAAATAATTTTAATTATTAGATAGAAGTTTTAAATTATAATTATATAGAAACTTGTTTTCCATGCATTTAATTTTATTTAATGATAATTTTTATGTATTTAAATGTTATTTTTGTAATGTATTTTTAAAATAAATTTAGTATTCTTTAAAATGATTATAAAAATATTGGAATTTTTTAAGCAGATTTAGGATAACTATAATTTAATTAGGAATAGTTTAAATATAATTTTAAATATTGCTTATTTGCACTAAATTTGTTGTTGTTGTTCAGGCAAAATTTGAAACTTGTATATAATTTTAATTCAAAGTTTGTAAATTTAAAGTTTTAACTTTAAATTTGAGATTTTTATAATTTCTAAAACATAGTCTTTTCATTGGAAGCGTTGCACAACAAAATTAAAAAATAAGAAATTTTTGCATGACTTGTACGCAATATTTTATAGTTTAATAACGAGTATCTTATCATAAAAATAATTAACACAATATATCAGAACCAGAACTGTTTTGTGTGTAAAAATTGGTTTACTATATTACAATATACTATTGCAGTCATTTTTATTATAATAACTCTCTACAGATAACAAAACTTTGAAATGGTTTGCGAAAGATAATGGTGACAATTTTACAATATATGAACAATACATCATAAATTACAATATAGTGTAATATTAGATTCAAAATAGCGATGATTTAATCTGAATAGCATAACATGATAATTCAAAATTTATTTATCAATTCGTCTTATATAACTTTTAATTAATAGTTATTAAAAAAATTTACGCCAATGTTTGCATTAATTTTATAAAATGACGTATAAAAATGAAATATTTTAAGCAGGATTGCCGATCACTTCTTTCCTAACGAGATGGACAAAAACAAAAGCCAAAACCGCTACGATGACGCCGATCGCAAACGTCCAATAACTGCCGCCAACTATGTTGAGAATGCTGGAGATCATGATTATCACACCGAACACAAGCGTCAAAATCCAGTTTTCTTTGACAGCGCCGAGAAGACCGATCACGTAAACCAATAGAGATATTATTCCAGCCACTAATACTATAGTGGCGTCTCTGCCTAAACAGTTAAGCCATTTCTTTTGATAGTTTTTGGTAAAGTGATTGTTTTCTAACGCTTAACTAAATAATGTTAATGAAAACTTACGCAATTCGTCGCGGTTAACATTGGTCTGCGTGTCGGCCGCCCCGAGTACTACCGCCGCCAATATGATGGCCAGAACCGAACCGATGATTCCGATTATTTGAAACACCATAAGAGCCATTTTAACGCCGCGAAAATTGCCGCTTCGGCGACCGACGGGTACGTTCGGCTGATACATATTGTGTTGGTTCGGTATATACTGGAAGCGGTCGCTAACTAAATATTCTTTATTAGAGCACAACTGTTAAGCTGTCTGTTAGCGAAAAATAAAACACTTATAGCTGAATCGATTAAAAGTGTATTGTTTTATTCGTTATATTAACTGCAGTATAAGTGGGAGTTTACAGCATTTTTGATAAAATCATTGGAAACTATTGCAGATGCTTAGGAAAACTGCTATTCGAGATTGAATGCGCTCTCTATATAATTATATATATTTATGACTGATATTATTTCATGCTTGTAATGTAATTTGAATCGTGATTAAGAATATTTAATTTCGCTATTATCGAAACAATTGATGCATAAGTGCATGATTTGGTCCATTATAATAGTAACACTGTAATGGAGTTTGCCTTACGATATCGTAGAAACCCCTGTAATGAATGCAATAAATAATAAAAAATGCTGTCATTGTTGACATTGGTTTCTTTAATGAAGCAGTCAAGTAAAGCTGAGTGCGTCACATATTGATGGGAGAGATTGATAACACTTCTTATCTGATTATAATGGAATCCATTCGCGGAAATTGAAATGAACACTCTTTGTAGGAGTTTTGCGATGTTCACCAAATATGGTGATAATTGTGCCCAACAGTGGGGAAAGAAGTTTTATTAAAATCATATCTAACTTTTATTAAGAGCTTATCTAAGTTAACACATATAAAAATTTGTTTGTAAAAGAGTGTTAATAAAATCTTAGGTCCGGAATAGTAAAACACTTTTCTTCGTTAGAATAAAGATAATGCAAAAATTAAAATTTCAATGAATAGAAAATTTAATAAGCTTTACATTCGAATCAGACTTAATTCGATAACACAAAGGATTAAAAGTTATTGAATTAAATGTAGAGTAATGTTAAGAAAGATGCTTTCAGTTTTGACTTTCAGTTATGACTGCTTAGAGTGAAGTATCAAAATTCAAAAAATCATTTTTCTAAACACACCATTACTTTATAATCAATAAAATTTTCATCACTGCTATCGATATAAATTTAATTTCATTTTAAAGTCAATTAAATTTTCTATAATTGCAGCACACTTTGCAATAGCTGTATAATTAACCACTGTTTGCCATTATTACTGATGAGCTTTGTATTAGCTATCGATCTCGAGCTTCAAACCCGATCTTCTATAAGCCTCTATAAGCTTAGCTCAACATTCTTCATATTCGAGCTGAGCTTACTTTTGTTCGAGTCTGAAATTCAATCTCAAGTTTCTAAACTTAATTTGCAATAAAATTAAGCATTAAGCGTATCACAGCTTAACACGTTTAAGACAGAGCGAGTTAATCGCTTGTGATTAATGATATTAAACTAAAGTTTATATGAATAAATCGCAAATTCATTAATAATTATAATTTAATACATACTGTGACCAGCGGTCAAAAAATAGCTGATTTATTGACAAAAGCACTTTAATTAACAAATTTAGAAATAAAATGTGTGCAGCAGTTGACCACAAAAGATACAAACATGTGAATCAAACAATGCGGTGGAAAAGGAAATGTTTAGGAGTAGGAGTTAGCGATGCTTAAGGCTTATTGCAATCTGTGGCACAATATTTTCAAATCCATTGTTGAGTATAGAATTTATAGTTTTTCTTATTACTTCTGAAAATAGGTTCACCTTAAAGGCGCATATTTAACCTATAGTTAAGGTTAAAAGTTAAAGCAAACATTAGCCTAGGATTAACCCTGAGTTACCAGAGTTAACATTTCAAATGAAATTCTTTTCGAATATTGTGAAATATGAAATAGGAATACACAAAATAAAATATATTTCTAAAATATGGTACAGAAATTAAATAAAAATTTGCTTTAATATTTAACATTTATTACAAAAAAAGGAAACTGAAACGCTTCCAATAAATATTTTCTTTTAGCAAATATTATTTTAAAGAAAAAAATAGTGAAATTAATTGAAAATTAAATCATTTATTTAATAAAACAATTGAAGAAAATGTGTCTATTGATGCCAATAGTGTAAAAATAATCCACAGTTATATCATTAGTTTACTAAAATCTCATTTTGATCATCACGTTATAATGTCATTAAGTGTACCGAATAAGGAAACGTTTCCAATATCTCAAAAACTAAATCTCTAAGAAAATAAAACAATTAAAATATTTATTTTAATAAATTCCTTATAGAGATTGTTAAGAAAATTTTAGGTTAACCCAGGGTTAAGGTTTATGGTTAAAGAAAATTTTAATTCATTGGGTTAAAGGTTAATGGAATTTTTAACCTTTTGTTCATAACTAATTCTGATTTAGCATTTTGAGTTGAAATTGAGTTAAGATTGATCTCAAACATAATCTGAGCTCATTCACAAGTTTGTAATACTTTAAAATCACCGAAATTAAATTTCACGTCTAGAGTACTTCACATAGAGATCATCCTTTAAGGATCACTTTATCACTAATCATTGTTAGAGATCAATTTTTAATATAATGCTAAGACGGCCACAAATGTTTGCGTTTTACTGATATTGATTGTTATAACTTTTGTAGAATAAACATTATTTATCATATCTATAAATCTTATGTATTTTTCATTTAAAGTATTATTTCTCTACCAACTCGTTACACGGCAACTCTGATAGTTAATACAGTTTGTTACCGATAATATCAAGCTCGATGATGTCAACTAACCGATTATTGTTATGAACAGTATTTGAATAAATATGATTAATATTAAGCTTTTAACTTATAAAGAGTTAAGTTTACTTATTCTGCATTAAATTCTAAGAAATGTTTGTCTTGTCTTTGTTAATCACAGTGATAGCGGTGTTGACCAGCAGTTGGTTGACATTCGCCTACGGATTAATGAAAATACATTTAAAACTTTAAAACAAACCTAAATAACTGACTTTTTGCCTTATATTAATACTAATATTTGAATTGAATGAATAAAATAAAGAATTTATTGTTTTAAATGATTTTTTCTTATGAACCGATCCTATGAAGGGATCGATCTTATCAAGTAATTTCCGAAACCAAACGACTTGATATCATGGGTAACAAACTTATTAACATTAGAAAATTGTTGAAAATACTAATTGTATTTATTAGTACACAATATTTGAAGCAGATTTGATAATTATTGCATATTTATTGTAATTGCATTTTACACTTGTTTATCATTCTTATGCAAAATATATTTTCTCCACAGGTATTCGCATTGAGTAAAGAGCAGATCGGTATCAAAATAGGAGATTCGTTCGTTTTGCTCATTAGTGAGACCGAAATATGGGGCTATTATTTGATGGTCGACTTTGTAATACGACGGCCACTCGATGTTGTTTTGCGACGAAGGAGTGCTATTGAGAAACATATTTCATCAAATGTTAATCAAACCATTTTCATTATTATTGATAATAACTTGAACAACAAACCCATATTTAGCGAAATGCGAGAAGAAATCAATGACTTGCAGCGATTCGTCTCTCTCGGCATTCAAGTGTCGGTCAAACTGCTGAAAGGGAATGCCGAACACCGGCCACAAGTCGTTTGTGTGACAGCTGCCCATCCATTGGCTGCAAATCAATTTGTAAGGATCTCCCAGTTTGCTGTCGTAGTAATATTGATAGACACGACCGCTTTGCTGAGTGTTGTTGAACAGAGCCTTAGCGAACAGAATGGTAGGACAGCCGAGCAGGTAATCGCCAAACGCGACACCAATGGTTCGCCGAATCAGATCGTAGTCATCGCTTTGCGGCGATATATTCAATAAGTAAGTTTTGGCCACATTTTCGGCGTCAGTCTCGGAGAGGTATCCGTAAAAAGTGGCGATTCGTTTCAACTCTTCAAACGCCTGGCTGTGTGTCAGATTGTGAGGACTGTATTTGTCGTACTTAACTGGGTCGACAATCCAGTCGAGCACAAACGTCCCCTCGTCGGACGTGGTGCCGATCAGCACATTGGCGTCCGTCTTGAAATCACCCTTTTCTAGCAATTCAATCGGTTGGCCCACCAAATACTGGCCGTCGATCACCGGCAACGGCAGCCAAACCGTGTTGGACGGCACGAGTTCGTCCATGAATATGATTTTGTTGATTATTTCCACATCTATTTTACGCATACAGTCCATTATTTTCGGACTGAACGAGTCGTCTTTGCTGTCCTCGTCCGTACAGCCGACAAGTTTAGCTGCTTTTAACCAAAATTTCTTAGCGGCACACGGTTTGGAGACTCGGTCGTGATTGAGAGCCGCGCCAGACATTAGTATAGCGTTTTGAAATAAATTTCTAGCGACTGGTGATAGAAGATGAAGACTGACAGACCATCCGCCGGCACTCTCGCCGAATATAGTGACTCGACTCGGATCGCCACCGAAGTATTTAATATTATCGTTAACCCATTCCAGAGCCAAGAGCTGATCCCAGAGCCCAACATTTCCGGGCGCCTCCTCTGTCCCCGCGTAGAAAAAGCCAAATGTGTTTAACCTAAATGTGTTAATAATATCGCTATAGCTTTTAAAATGATTAACTGAATCTAAAATATAAGAATATACTCCAACTATAATTTGTTTTAAAAAATTTGATTACTGTATCACAATTTGGTTTTAATAAATTAAACAATTTTTCATTAAGTCTATCATTAAAAGTATTACTTTTTGATCAAAAGTAATATTAAAATAATCTTCAAATCGAGTTAAATATAATTTATTGCTATTCTGAGGCATAGCTAACAGATATATTAATATTTATGTCTCCAAAATATAGACATTTTCTATTAAATTGTAATATGAAAATGGCGATCAATGTTCGGTCTAAAAGTTTTTGTTTTTACAAACTTTATATGAAACCATATGCCCTTAAAAATATCGTACAATTATTTAAATCAAAATTGTCTGATGAAAGAGTTATGAATATCCCCCGAAAAGTTACAATTACTTATCTGAATAGTGATTATTTGGTTGTGCATCAAAATAAAAAAGTAAGTTATAATGTGTTCAAACAAAAAAAACTTAAGTAAATTAATAACTTATTAGTGTTTTAGTCCTTTTAACGAACGGGATTCTCAAATATTTTGTTTCCCAAGAACCTCAACATTATGGTAACTTTTGGGAGTTATATAAAATTTGATTGATTGTTAAATATCGCTTGTCATACAGTAGAGGCAATTAAATTACATTCAAGCAAAATAAGTAATTATCCCAATGATTGTATAGTTAACATTATATTATGAGTTCAAGTTCAAGGTTAGCGTCAGTCAATGTTTCTTACTTCTCGTAAAAAATACAATGTATTGTTACCTATAATTGACCGAAACGACCACAACATCGCCTTTCGTGGAGAGCATCTCTCCGTTATACATGTACTCGTTAGCGGACGCGAAGTAATGCGCGCCGCCGTGAATCCAAAACAACACGGCTTTCAAATTCTGGTCATGAATGTCTTCATTTCCAATCGGCGACCAAACGTTTAGATACAGACAGTCTTCGCTAAAATTTTTATTTTCGACGAACGTGTCGATCAAAAAAACTTGAACGCAAGGATTACCCCATCGGTTGGCCTCAATAGGCTCTGACCACTGCTTGACCGGCAAAGCCTTTCGAAATCTCAAGTCGCCGATCGGAGGTTCGGCGTAAGGTATGCCCAGAAAAACGTTTGCCAGTTTGCCATCCACTAACTGCTGGCGACCGTTAATTTGGCCATTTTTAATGGTCACGCTCACAGTCTGGCTGTCTTTGCAATTTATTACATTTAGATTTATTATAATAATTAAGATACAAATTAAATTCATTGAGAACGACATGTTTTCACTTGAAAAGTTGGAGATTGTAATTATTTGGTTGTTTTATGAAAAGGCTCAGACATCGGCTATCTATATATAAGTTTTATTAGAAAATATGATAAGCATTAGTAAACATTTTTATCTTTTAATGATAAGTTTTAATGTAATTAAGTATAACTTTATAAATGAGGATTAATATCTAATAAAAAAATTTTAAAGCTAATTGCAAGAATAAATTTTTAAAAATAAATGCTTTAAATCTTTTAAGCAATTTTATTTCATTGCACTAATTTATATTATTACTGCATTTCTTTATTCGTGTTCAATAAATTTTGAGGTTTGTAAACAATAATTTATTGTGATTGACATAAACTTTGATAGACTCGTAAGTTTAAACATTCAAAGGTCATAAGCAGAGAAAATAACTTCATTGAAGGTCATTAAATCAAGACTAAACACATTTATAAATTTTAGGCTATGAAAAGCACCAATTGATCAATTTATTCGATTGCAGACCTATTAAACTAAATGACTGGAGATTTAATTATTATTTACAAAATAGTTAAGTAACTCATTACTAGCTAAAAAAATAGTTAGTAACAAAATTGTTCAGATGTTAAACAATTTAAATTGAATTAATAATATTTTTGTTTTTCATAGGATAGTTCTAACAAGAAATTGTAAGAAAGTTGTAATCAAGTTGTAAGAAATTAAAAATAAAAATTTAAGATTTTGTACAAATTTTTATATTCTTTAAATTTGCCATTTATGTTTGAAATG